>JAKMXJ010027936.1:0-11125 GCA_029339935.1 Anguina tritici
GAAAATCCCAAATTTCCTTTATTCATTCACCTATATAAGAAAATGAAACGTAAGGGGAAGATTGAAGTGGCTAAGGATCTTCCAGAGGATATAAAGCGCTCCATGATAGAGGAACTCTATTGCATCGGCTAGAATCAAGCAAGAATGATCAAGGAGATGGTAATAGGAGACAGGCATACTTTGGTCATAAAGAATTAGAAAGATATGGTACATGGCGTTATTATTGTCTGTCAAATCATTTTATGTTCGAATAAATCAAATCAGAAGTCGTGTTTCTCTCTGCTACTTCCGCTCTCTCTCTTTCTCTCACAGCTATCGAGAACATAATAGGTTGGTTGGCTTGTTTTATTAGTCAACAACCCAAGTTGACACAGTATGTTAAAACGCTTGGTTGGCTTGAATCAATGTTAGCAAGATTGGTTAAAAATATTTTATTTAACAAGCTCTATAGATGCTTAAGTCTGATAGATTTTCTACGCTTATTTGTTTTGCTCCATTTAATCTTCTTGCGGCAGACTCCATAGTAGAAGCGCAAGCTGGGATCGCTAAAATTTTTCTCGCTACTCGTGCACAACTAGGAAATTGTTGTAGCGATTGCTGCCAGAACTGCAGTAGTGCCATTTGCTCCTCCCCTGCTACTGGAAGAGTAGGTGTGCACAAATAGGAAATGACCTGCAATTTTTTAAATAGTAGGACCATGACAGAAGTTTCTTCAAAAAACAAATCAACATAACGGACTCCTCGGTATGACGGCCCCCTAGGCTGTTCCCGACTAAGAAAAAATACCTTTGATATTAGAAAATTGGACTTTTACAAAACTCTCAGCCAAGAGCCGAGGATTCCGTTTTTGAGCTCCTGTTTTGAAAAAAATTATCGAATGAGGAAAATCACATCTTTTCGAACAAGGCTTCGTTCGACCAATTTTCATGAAGTTATCCATGAAGTGTGTGTGCGCATCTCCCTTCTCCCAACCTATGTGGAACCTGGCCTAACTTATGCCAAGCCACCAAACCCCTTAGGCCCACGAAGGAGCACAAGAGGTTTGGAGACTTAAAGGTGCGCGCACAGACTTAACTGCAAGCATAGCTGCACGCGAAAGCGAAATTTGAAAGGTCGACCCAGGCGCCGCTCGCGGGATAATTTAATCATTTTAGGCCGGTGGGTGTGCGGCTATGAGAGATGAATCATAGCAATACGCTTGACTAATAACGCATTAGACTCTCTTTGTCACAGTCCAGGATGTAAAACAGGCATAGCGACGTTTAGGGGTTTTTGAGACAGTTGTCCTAAAAACCTCTAAACGTCTTAACAAAGCGCTAAGATTTTGAAATTTTTAAATTCATTCTTCTTTTTCGCATAGTCGGCTGAGCTTTTACTATTTTTGCTCTCTTAATTTTTTCCCAGAAGTCTTTTTTGAGTCCTTTGATGGATTATTGCAACTTATGTTAGTATTCTACGCCTAGCGAAGTCTTTGCTGAGCAGAAGCACTGGGGTAGCACGCAGCAATTGATTCTGGCTGCCGATCCTTACAAGCGCAACTTTATCGTGTTCCAGCCAGATAAAAGGATGAGATTTTTATAATTCTCTGTCACTTATGAGAATGTAAGCTTTTCTTTATTGCATCTGATGATTGGTGGCTGTAATTGTTATTATTTAAGTTAAGGACTCCTTTGGTGCCAGGTCCTAATTCTATTATCCGATACCAGCGCAGCTACTTAGATGTTATGAGCAAAGTAACGAAAGAATAACCACGAATTCAGAAATATTTGTTGTCTAGCTATTATTGAGTTGTTATTGTTTTGAAGTTGAATAAAATTCGGATATTTGCTTTGGAGTGGTTAGGACTCTTTTTGGTGTGCCACAAAGACTTCTGTATTCTGTAGAATGCAAAGTATGTCAAGTTAAAAGTTTAATTGGTGATACAATCAAAACTCTCCAAACCTTACCACCCTGTGGTCAACCGATTTGGTCAGCTAAACGACACCCCCTTAAGCCGCCACCCTGAGGTCAGTTCCCTAGGGTGGCTGTTTAAAGACGTTTGCCTGCAGTTCAGCAATTTGGGTAAGAAAAAAGTAATCCGTTTTCAGCAGACAATTGACTTGAGTAACCAAAACATGAATAGGGACTCGAAGAATGAGTTAAAATAGATAACAGAATCAAATCATACAACGTTCTAAGAATGCAATAAAGTCGTATATATTCGTAATAATCCATCAAAGGACTCAAAAAGAAACTTTTGGAAAAAAATAAGAGAGCAAAAATAGTAAAAGCTCAGCCGACTGTGCGAAAAAGAAGAATGAATTTGAAAATTTCGAAAGCTTGGCGTTCTGTTAAGACGTTTAGGGGTTTTTGGGACAAATGTACCAAAACCCCTAAACGACTACGCACCTGTAAAACATGATGTTATATGAAGCAATCTAAAAATTCGACTGGATGCGAATATATTTTTTCGGACGGGTCAGATGCTCTTAGGTGAGCCATCTGCATTAGCTGCATTGAGCCGCATTGAAGCGCAACTTGCCTCCTTTTCGATGTCTGCGTCAGTGTTGCCCACACTAAGTGCTACATCCACATCAAAATAGGAGTCGGACAAATTGAGAGATTCGCGATTAGAAGTTTCTGTGGCAGAATCTTGCTTGTGTTGTTTGTGAGCCGTGAGGACAGCACCTTTGAATTTTTGAGTCAACTGCAAATTTTTCATTTAGCCTTGATAGATCCTTCCAAAAACATGTCCACCTGATCTCGCTCCTCCTTGCTTTGAATATATTCGCGGATCTTGTTCTTTTGCGTAGGGTCCAGAATGAGGGCAAAGTAGTGTTGGTCGGTGACCAGCTGGTTGGATTCTTGTCTCAGCACTTCGAGGGTGGCATTGGCAAGTGCTTGAACTGTGGGCGAACACTCAGGCTTCCGCTGCACCTCTTGGAAATGTTGTTTAATGGATTGCAGCAGGAGCAGCACTTTGTGCAGGGTCGGCACCTTCGAATTCTGAAATTGTCCATTCTTGTCATTTTTATTGGCTGTAAGTGATTTCACGCACAAAAATGTGTGTTTAGCTCGCCAACTTGTTAAAGCTTTGTCTTATTCCAGTCATTGACCCAGTTTTTGCCGAGATCTTCGCCAAATTTTATTTGCTCAAAACTTTTCTCTGAGGGTATTTAACATAAAAAACAAATATTCATGGTTATTTTGGGCGGTTACATCCAAAAAAAATCCCGAATTTTTGGGGTAGGATTTCTAGGCCACAAATTTATAGGCAAACAAAGATTGCGCTGTGTGACTTCGACCAGTGGTTAAGCCTATTGTAAGGCAAGCATCAGTCACGCACTTTGATCGCTTGACAACTGGCTCACTTGAATTGCGACCAACTGGTGGAGGCGGTTCAGCATTTCATCGCATATAAGTTGTGTGACGAGAAAGAGGTCACATATAAATACATCAAAGAAAAAAGGAAAAAATAAATTTCCAGTAAGGTAAATTATGGTCGGAATTCCTAACACCCGGCATGGGATGGGGTGTGAATTTAGGTTTTTAGGTATTTTGGCGTATGAAATCATCTACATCCATTTTACATTACAATGGTAAAACTTGCATTAAGTGCTTGAGCCGCATGCAAAACAGGCTGGAACAGCTGAAGCACTTCGTAGAGACATTCCTGTTGTTGGCACAACCCTTCAAACCAGCACCTTATTTCGGTTTGTTTGGTGGCTTGGGTTTTGTTCGGAAAAGCTGGCTCACCCTTCAGTAGATTGCAAATCTGTGCCTTTAAATGGAAAATCTTGGGGTTGGACTCAAAATTTCAACTATGCTCGATTATACAACCCCCTTAAGAAGACTATAACCGCCCAATTAGGAATACAATGCCTTCCCTTTTGAAAAAAATCTAAGCCTTCAAGCTGTTTACGACACCTCCGGGGGTCTACGTCCACTCGTACCCAAATTTCGTTTATAACTTGTGTACTTTTCTGGTAACTTACTCAAAAAATCTACCGAAAAATCTACCTTTTCTTGGTCGTTTAACTGCCTTAAAGCTGCAACCAGCTTTATTTGAGGAAACCACCTCAAATCCTCGGTTAAGTCCGCAATTTTAACCAGTAAATCGTCACTCAGAAGGGGATACTCTCTGCAAAAATATAGTTCAAACCAAAGATATACAGCGTAAACATCTTCTTGCCTCAAGAACTCAAACACCGACTTCAACTGGTCAAGGAGTGTGTTCAGAGCACTAATCTCTGAGTCTGTTGGGTCGATAGCTGTGTGGACCAACCAGTCCATCCAAGTTATTGCACATCTCACAGTTGTCAAACCACTGTTCACAGAGTTGTTTTCAGCCAATACAACGCTCACTCCGTTCAGATCTGTGAGGCCTTCTCCATTTAGAGAGGTTTTCACCTGTTCCACCAGGTTTTGGGAATCTTTTGCTTTGAAATCTCCTAATAGAACACTTTCAAGGGTCCTGAAATATTTATGGCATCAATTTTGCTCAATAGGCACCTGGGGGTCAAGCTACACTTATTTGACCTTCGGCTAGATCTTCGAGCTACCTAGAGCAGGAATTATACCGACACTCACATTTTTATCGCGCTTGTTACTGTTGTGTCGTGTTCAAAATGTCATTTAACTCACAACACATGGGTTATTTTCTTGTTCTTTTAGTATATATATGTATATGTTAGTATTTATATATTTTTTGTGTGAATAAAGCAAATAAGCAGTCGTGTGTGTCTTCTCTCTGCTCTTTCTCACTCCGATTTTCCTCTCGCACAAGTCTCAAATTTTACAACTTATTCTTACTGCTTTTTATGGTTTGGAGCTGCTCTTTTTGGTATATAACATGTGATATAGCTTTTCTATAAATAGTTCTATAAGTAACATGCCGTACTCACTCTATTTATTCACATGCGGAATAATTTTTCAACTCCGCCACTCCACGACATCTTGACATTTTGAAAAAAATTGTCTAGCTATCAAAGAAGTGGGGAGAATCATGCCTTCCACTTAGTGACACCTTGATAACGTCAGACCTCAATACAGTCACACTCACTAGCAGTCGCAACCAATAAAATGTCCCTTGATACAGTCAAACTTTATCAAAATGTCAAAATAAGAGGTAGGAGCCTCGAAATAGTAATAATCCGATGTAGCGAAACCTCCATATGGTAACACCAAATGGTCGGTCCCTAAGGATGTTGCTATAGTGGGGTTTGACTGTATCAAAAATATAGACTGGAGGTAAAGATGAAATTGATCCCGGTTGACTTCAAACAAATTCGAAAATTAACTCGACTACTCACCAATCCTCAGAAATGTAGTGAGCAGTTTGTGTGCAGCTGCCAGCCTCCAATTCCAGAGAAACAGCCAGTCCACAAGTCTTGAGTTGTTCTCTCAGAGTTTGACGCAAACCAGCACGCTTGTTTTCCACTTTCCTCCTAACATGTTTCCAGACTAGAGAAGGGTGGGGCAGTAGATTACTAACTGATCTGCTACACCCAGCTGTTTGATGGGTCAACTGGTCAGCTAAACATTGGAGAAACTGACGAAAGCCTGTAGCCTGTAAAATAGATGGAGAAATTCCGTCCAAAGCACACATTTCAGCTGCTGACTTAAGGATTTGGGCTTGAGGAGTGGGGGTTTGGGTTGTCGGAGTGGGAGTGGGTATTGAGGGGCGGAGCGGTACTGGAGCCTTTGGCATGGTTTCTTTGATGTGGTCATGAGAGCGCTGAGTACCAGAGCAAGCATTTCGACGATGGTAGTTGAGGTGCCCACCCACACAAGGGGAGAAGATGGCACTGCAGGCCAGACAGCGAATAGCTATCTTTTGGCCTTTGTCGTCGCGCAGCATTGAAAACTCCTCGTTCTTCATGATCTTGCTGCTGTAGAGACCAAGAGAAAAGTTTTTGAGGATCTGCAAGTATAGGTTAGGTACGAGAAATGATAGAAATTTTAATATTTGTGATTAGTACACTAAAAAGGGCTAAAGATTTTCATATCCCCATTTCATAAGTAGATGGTAAAAACCCAGCTCGCCTTAGCCTGACCCCGATTCCTTGGTTTGTACTGGTGGGCCTTAGTTTAATGATTCCGGTAGGGTGGCAAACTAAGAATACTGATGCTCGAATAAGTGTGCCTTATAAGCTGTGCCTTATAAGATGTGCCTTATAAGATGCCGTTGGCTTCTTGATCGTTGGAAAAAAGCTAAAGTACCACATGAAAGATACAATCTGCCAAAATTTAGGGCCAATGCAATCAAAGGTCTGTGGATGGAGTCAGAGCCTTGTTTTAAACACTTCCGCCAGCCGAAAAAAGCGATCTAAACTTTTGACCCATTTCATTCCGATTTGTATAAAGTTAAGAATGGGTTGATAACTGTAATTAAGGTTGAGTAAGTCAGGCTGAGAAGAAGCATGCAGGTAGAGTTGCAAAGTGTAACAAACAAAAACGTGGCGAACTAAGAAGAAACTACTGAACAAGTTCGTCAGGGCTTTTTTCGGGTTTTCTGGATTTTGGCCCATAAATTATTTTAGGCTGAGACATTGGTGGAAGAGAATTTAAGCAATATGAAGACAGCCAGCTCAACTAAACTTTCTGGAGACGGCTCAAATGTATTTGGAAATCGCAGCTGCTCAACAAACAAAATCAATATGTTTCTGCAAAACTCAAGTATATGATGGTAGCTTTGACAAACTTGCTGCTTTTCTCTTGAATATTGACTATAAGATGGTCTATAATGAGAATTCAGTCGGTGGTGAAGAAGACGAAAAAATTTTGGAGGAAACTGATGTGGAGTGAGTCGTGCAAGGCAATGAAGAAAAAAACAAATGCGGTTGAATTTCTAATGAGTTTGTCTAGATGATTTGTCTAAACCGTTCCATTTTTTATTTTGTTCGTTGGTTTGTGATGAGTAATAAAAGAGACTCTGGTAAATGGTCACTTAGTTGGCATCCGGACGAGTTAGAGTAGTCGAGTTGGGACTAAGGTGAGCTGGGTGTTGTTCATCTAGATACTGTATTTTCTCTAAAAGTTCTCGGAAAAGAAAAATTATCATGGGTCATTAAAAAATTCTCATGGGCCAATCTCTCAACGCCAAACCTTCAAAGGTCACCAAAATCGCTGAAGCCTCAATCCCACCCATTTCCAAATTAAAATTTTTCCAGTGAAAGGCGGCAGGGAAGCCGTATTTTAGCCTGCTAAAGCTTAATGAATTTTGTTTTCTTGCAAAAAAAATCTTATTGATTATACAAACAAATAAAAAAACTGAAGCTCCATCAAGTGTAAATGCTCGAAAGAAGTTTGTCTCTAGCCTAGTTGTTATCTAGAACAAAGTAAAAAAACCTGTGCTCTGTCCAAATCATGTAGCTTTTTGTTTCTGCCCCCAAGACTATCTCTGGTAGACCTATGTTGTTGATGGTGTATTGGTTGCGCTTGGGTCTCGCCTTCATTGACCAGTGGAATTAGATGCATGGACAGGGGGTCGTCCGCCTGTTCCCTCTTTACCCCAGAGAAGGGCAGCTCTCTCGAATGCTCAATAAATTCAGCTGTGGCCGACCACTGACCTCTGTTCAAGTTGGTGAGCAGCATTTCAGTGGTGCCCATGCCATATGGCATGGAGGACGAGGTGGACTGCAGGCTGGGGTGGTATTGGTCATTGGGGGTGGAGCAATAGCTGGGTGGAAAATCCTCCTCAAAACACTCCACTTTTTGCATTTTCGAGTGAATAGTTCCCTATAAAAATAGAAAAATGGCAGCTTTTGCTGTGGTAGTTGTTGTATGTGTGGTTAATGTGTAATTAACTGGGTCTGCATGGCTGGCTGGGAATGTGTGGGCAGAGAAGGAGAGGAGAGACAGGCAGTTACCCTCCCTTTACCGACTATTGATTGGGGTGGAGGCATTCACCTCTCCCTCTTCCCTGTCCTTATGGTTGCCTGGACTGAGAGTCTATGTGCTTGACAATACGGGTAAAGGGATGTTGCAAAAGGAAAAGAACAAAAAAATGTACTATTCTTGAGTGCTACTTTGAGAAAGCATAAATTTTTTCCTTTATTTGATTGGCAAAACTTTCGTTGTCTTCACCTATTGTTCTCTCTTTTTTTATTTTGTTTTAAGTGATAATACCATATTGTAGCCCTGAAATACTACAGGTTCGCCAATTTACCGTCCGATTTTGTTTTGCTCATATGTTTTTAAAATTATTAAGGCTAGACGAGATTTTTTTTTCTTTCCCAGCTTTCGGTTCAGCCAATTCAAGACGTCCAGATAGCAACGAGGCGGTGCACCATCCTGCATGAAGATAATTTCATTGAAAACCTTCTCTGGCCACTTTTGCACCGCTGGAAGAAATTGATGACGGAGTAGTTGCAGATAGGATTCCTTTGAGGTGTTATTTTTCTGCCCAGAGTCTTGGCTATTAAATAAAAAAAGATCTCATCGAAACGTAATAATTCCAAAAAGATATGATCAAAAGAAAATCGAACGAAAAATTGGCGAACCCTGATTTTTAGGAGGTTGAAAAAATATAAGCCTCCGGGCTTTTTTAGAGAAAATACGGTAAACTATAGTTCACTAAAAACTAAAATTTCAGGGCTACACAACGATATTATCAGATGGAAAAATAGCTGAAAATTAAAGTCGACAACAGATGTTGACAATAAAAAGTCTTTTGGCGACAAGAAAGTGTTGCTTTACTCTTTCTTTTTAGTTTTAAAATGAGTTTTGATTCACTTTTGGACTACGACCTGTCGACACGTTATCACTCGAATTGTAGCCAAGAAGAATTTCGATGGTTAGTTCCCAAAGTGTTGTAATCCAAATCAAGTCAAAAAGACAATGTCAAAAACACGGTTTTGAACAAGGATGCAAAGAGGTTACTAGGCGAAATACAGTAGAGTGTTGATAACCCAAAACCCCTCAAGTTGGATCCTCAGCTGGGTTAGTTTTTCACTCCATCTTTTGAAAGCGATTACGAGTCATTTTAAAGAAACGAGTGCTTCTTTTGCTGGGTCTCCCTTCTTGTTCTTATGCTTTTAATCAAAGTCCTCCCTTTCCATTGCAATCACGGGGCTTTGTGCTGTCTTTGTGACCGAAGCGAGCAATACCCACCCAAATCGTGTGCCCGAGGTTTATTGAAATTTTTGACCAAAAACTGAGCTTTTATTTTAGCGTAATGCATTAGAGTTAATGCATTAGAGACTCCCTATGCCATGTTTTGGCAATGAAAACACGGTAGAGTACTAATGAGTGTTTACCTTGCTAAATTACGACCTCAAAATTGTCAAAGTTTGCCACCCGTAATATTGCACCCACGGCATTTATATGATGACCCACACACACACACAACATAATTCACACCATATTCAAAAATTATTCAAAGCAAGTATGGAGGTATTTTATGAGGGAGTAGTAAATAACAGTACGGGTGGGTGTTGCACGCTTCACCCGCAAAGACAGCACGATGCGCTCTGATTGCAATGAATAGGGAACCATAGAGGCACCAAAGTAAAAAAAACCACAGGATGGACCATGAAAACAAATGGACCGCTTTTTTAATAGGGCCAAAACTGGTCCCCACCAATTCTAATTCAACGAATATTGCGTTGAAGGGCGTAGGTATGCTTCTTTAAACCAAGATTTCTAAAACATGTGCCTCAAATTTGACAACATTTCCAGATTTATCAAAATATCCCAAACCCACCCATTCCCACAAAATTTAAAGCTGCCGCCTCGAATTACCTTAGAGGTCACTCAGCCTGTGTCAGTTCCTAGTTTTGAAGGGCTCTATTGAGAGGGAAATAAGCAGAAATTTTGGTCATACTTAAGAGGGTTCAATAAACCATAGATTACCTTTGCAGGTAATGGACTTTGAGTGCATCTGTCGTGAGCTTTTCTTCCAACCAATTCGTCCAACTTGCCACAAACAGATTCAGCTGTGCCATGGCAAGACCGAGTGGCGCATCTCCAATATTGCTTCTTACCATCAGAGCTTTTGACGTTTTGCTGCATCAGATAACCATTGCATATCGCCATAGGCGTTCCTTTATTCGACTTCATTTTCATTCTAAAATTAAAAATTTTTTTCAAACCAAACCATTTGAAAAAATTTAGATTTTGGCAGTACCGAACTTAAGCCCTCAAAAATTATACCCCTCCCTCCTCCCCGAATAAAATAATCCCTCAAAAATAAAATACCTTTGTCCATGGGACAGAAAGACATGGGAAAGACCCGAAAAATACCCGGAATGTCCGAAGAAAAGGCTGGGCAAAAAGTTCACTTTTTGCTGCCCAATACCTTCAAACGGGCATTTCTGCTCTAGCTTGTGGAAATTGGGTAGGTAGACAAAAAACTAATACTTGGCTACATACATTTGGAGGAGGGGGAGGGGGGGTACTTTATTTTATTTTTGAGAAGATATTTTTCCGACTGAGAGGAGGGTATAATCTTTTGGATGTGTGTTTATAATCCAGTAGAGTCTAGATTTTTATTTATGATAAATTAAAACTTGTGAAATAAATGAATAAATGCTTCAGCTTAGTTAACATGATAATTGCTTGCCAATCAAAAAGCACTGGGCTCTGCTTTATAATAAGGCAAAACTGTTTTTGAAGTTATCTCTGTTGGCGTTTTTATCTCGGTATTTTGGCGTCGGCATTTTTGCTGTTGGCGTTGGCAATTTTGTTGTTGGCAATTTACGCAGCTTTTCAAAACCTTCGTTTTGGAACATTTGTGACTCTTTGGTGTGTAATGAAAAGTGTTGCCAGGTTGAATCACGAGATTCGAACAGATTTGAATATTTGCTCTTTGAGCAAGAAACAAAGTGCGATGATTCAAATGAACCTTTTGATTTTTGAATAGATTTGAATCACCATACAAATTGACTTGATTCAATCTCGATTCATTTGACTCATGCCCCGGTACTAATAAGGAAAAATTGGCGGATAATTTCTCTGGATAGTCGAAAAATCCGCGGATTTTACATATCCGCGGATAATATCCTTAGCCTGGTCTAGAGTAGGCTAAAAAAATTTTTATTTTTTACACAGCGATATTTTTGCACCATAAAATGGACTTTTTAAGAGAAAAAGCTTATTTAGTGTCTTTTAATTTAAAAAATTAGTGATTAAGGAGTAATGAATA
>JAKMXJ010027985.1:0-21253 GCA_029339935.1 Anguina tritici
AGTCTTTAAATGAATTCCATTTAAGGAACCTTGCTTAAATGAAATTTCATTTCATTTTACTGTACACTGCATACAATTCAACTTTTGAATTTTTATTTTTGTTCTTCTAACAAAAAATGCTAGATCTGATGTCAAAATCGGATTTCTTATCAAAAGTTAACCTAGAAAGCATCCACCGCAATCAGAGGGCACTATGCCCTCTTTCTGCCGCATAGCGGCAGAAAGAGGGTTTTTGAATCAAATTCCTTGCAAGACAAAAATCAGGCCAAAATATTTGCCAAATAACTACCAAAAACGCATATGTTTACTCTGTCCAAAGATTGGCCAACTCTAAGCAACAGAAAATACTGTTTTCCCTTGATTTAGAGCTGGCCATCTCCAGCTGAGCTTTTTGATGGTTGCAAAAAACAAAGGTATAGATAGAAAGGGGGGAATTAAGCTGATGCATTGCAGAAACCATTGTTGGTTTTGAGGCTGTGTGGGAGAGAGCCACTGACCACCATTATTTTGGTTACCCACAGAGAGGGGCTGCTGCGCAGACCTCTTCTTTCACTTTCTTTGGCTTTGTCATTTCCCTCCTGCTTTTTACACACACACACACACAGAGAACAATTAACAAAAAGACAGGGAGAAGCGGGGAGAAATAATGATAATTTGAAAGTCTTTGTTCTGTCTTTCTCAAGAGGAGTGTCATTATGCAGGCTTTCTTTTTCTCTCAAATTAATAATTGTTTGGGAGGCGGGGGAAGGAACAATGTTTTGGACATCGGCATTAACAATTCTGCAAGGATTGCTAATGATCCACGTATGCCCTAGAGATTTTTAAAAAAGTAGGTAAGATGTTTCTTGAAATCTCACATATCAGTAATGTTATATAAAAGCTTAATGTATGACAAGCTTAGGCTTGGAATGACTGGAAATTGCAAAATTGTTCGTAGTGTTACTAAAAAATAAAGACGAAAATGGGAAAAACCAGTCCTGAGTCTCGCCCGGCTCCAATTTTGACCCAAAGCGCATGCTCTAAAGCCCCGGTCGCGAGTTCGAGCCAAAGTCCCGCCCGGGGTCACATTGGAAGGTCTCTTTCCAACTCTGACCAAAAATAACACATAGCAGTGCTACAAGAGGTTGCTAGGTTTTTCATGCCAATTAGTGAAACTCATTCAGTAATTGTTTTCACGCAAATTCAAAAACCATCTCACAGAAGCATCCTCAGTCTGCTTTTGTGAAAGGCCGGCTAAACCCATGGCATAAAAATGATCTTGGAACATAAAACAATAGTTTCGAAGGTCGATTTTGACCAGCAAAAAAGGTTTATGCCTCAGAGCTTAGGTGCTTGGAGACTTACACAGCAGAAGGTGATATTTTCAAAGACGGAGAGCGTAAGGCTTACGAATAGAGATGAAGTTTTCGACAAACTACTGGCAAAAAAGGGCAAGCATAGCTCATAACCAAGTTGTCAAAACAGAGCTACCCCACTCAATATAAAATGTTTGTACTTTAAGCGTCCGAACAGGTGTTAACAAAGTAGCCATTTGTAAATAGCATTTGCATAATATTAATTGATAGGTTGTACCAATAGAATACACAAGTTGTGACTAAGGTTGACCCATTTATGCCTATATTTGATAGATTCTCCTAAATTAGGGTGGGATTCGTCGTAGAATTCGCCGTGTTTCTATTTCACAGGCGAACCAACGCAAATTTAATAATTCAAAGAAAAATTGGTCAACTTTGTATTGGCAGGGACCAGTTTTTCGCAACAAGGAAAAACTGGTTTAAATTGCTCCCAGTAAAATGCTTGTAGATGAAGTGAGGCAGCAAATTCGAACTTTTGAATTTTCCTTCTCAATTTTACCGTAATCTTTTTTCAATTTTTACGCCAATGTATAGCCCTGAAGCTCAGCTTTCTAATATGGTATCAACTAATCTTTGAAATTACATCAGGTGAGTTGATACCTTATTAGAAAGCTGAGCTTCAGGGCTACATGTCGGTGTAAAAATTTGAAAAGATTACATTGTAATCGAGGAATTTTTGTGATAAACTTGTCCCACCAATCAAAATTTGACCAATCTGCGTTGACAGGCATGATTATGCCCCTATAAGTAATAAATATAGGAAATCAAACTAGCGAATTTTTTCTGAATACGGTCAACTTTCGATATAACGGCACCTAAAATCTGGAGGAGATTTTAGCATGCGTTAAACTAAAATAAGAGAAAGTATATTCTCGATATAAAGACATCCTGGGGCCGGTCCCAAGAGGCGCCGTTCTATCGAGAGTTGACTGCATATATTTTGAAATTATACTTTTGTACTCCATCAAAGGTATATTGATTATTTCGATGTATTTACAGTAGCTGCCGACAAGACGGTATGTGATCTAATATTGCTATCTAAGACGCACATACAAACAATTTCGACATAATCCAAAAAACGAGGACAGCATAATAATAATTGAGGAGAATAGCGATGGGACAATCACAGAGTTGCCTATAAGCAAGTCAGCAAAAGCAGGCTTTTAAGCTTCCTCCTCCCCTCTCCACCCAACAACAACATCTTTTGGAAGAGGAATGGGCAAGGAGGAAAGAATAAAGATCCCCTTTCTGCGTCTCTAAACTCCTTAAGTCTCTGTGGGAAGAGGAGCAGCAGCAGCAAAGCCTCAATTATGTTGGCAATAGAGAAGAGATCATTTGAGGAGGGGAGGGCACACAGGGAGACGAGGAGGAAACAACCCAATGGACCGGAGCAGCCACTAAAAAGCCCTTACAGAACGAAGGTTGTATGGGTAACCCAACACTGTGAATACCTCCGCTTTTTGTAAACGTAAAATAAAAATATATGTGATATCAAAATAACAGGGGAACAAACTGTTTGGAGTGGCATCATCCACTCCAAGCAGGGATGTAAAACAACGAAAATTCGTTGTTTTCGTTGCTTTTTCAATTTTTTCCGCCTTTTTGAAGCCATGAGCCTGTTAGGCTCATTTCTACTTTTCGAAGTGTATAGCTCCAGATCCCTTTGGCATATAATGTCGTGTCAAAAACACGATTTTTCCTTGGTCCCTGTGGTTTTGGTCTTAATGCTTTATAATTTATTTACTCCTTTGGTAAATCAGATGTTAATGACCTATACCTGAAATTAAAAGTAGGTTAGGGTCATCAACATCAGATTTACAACTTTTCTTATAAAAAGCAGAGATCTGGCACAGGTGCGCAATTCCAATATGCGCAATCCTAGCCTTACGGTAAAAATTGCAAGCTAAAAGGACAGTTCGTGTCGGTTTTTTTACGAAAAATACTATATTTTGATAAACAGAGACCATTTTCGCTAAAATTTTTTTTATTCCAAAAGTTCCCAGTAGCAAAATGTCTTCAGGAATTCGAATATGAAAGTAGAATTTCAAAAAGGTGCTTACTTTCCGAGACATGACCCTAAATTGGATGTCAGTGTTTCAAAATGACAGTAGTCCAGCATTTCGGCAACCAAGCATCTTTTTGGAATCCTACTTTCACATTCCGATTCCTGAGGACATTCTACTTATTGGGGGCGTTTGGAATAAGAAATTTGTAATGGTCTCTGTTACATAAAAGTAAAAACTTTTTTGAAAAATGCTGACACCAACTGAGCTATCACCAGATTACAAGGCCTTGCCTTTTTGAGCCAAATTTTTTAACACCCCTGTACCCAGGTTCGATTTCAGAGGAAAGGGGAAATGTTCTTCTTGCACTTTTTATACCCTTTTTTGTGTAATTTCCATATGATTTAGTGGCCTATTCAAAACTCACGCTCACTTTTTGGGTCGCCTGATCTAAATGGTGGGTCCAATCTTGAAATGTCTGAAGTTGCTCAAACCCTGTTCCTAGCCTTCTGTTCGGCATTTAAAAGAGCAGGTATAAGAATGGCTTTTGGTGGTGTGTCTGAGAAAAGCGCTTTGTTTACTTGCTTTCTCGGCATAAGTGTTTATTTGATGGGCCTTTTCTGGGGCTAGCCAAAAAAGAAGAGATTTTGTTGAAGTGGCTGACAACACTGCGACGTTTCTTTTTTGTCCTCTTGGTGTTTTTAATGGAAGGCCGAGGGTCCACCACCAGCTCTTTGTTCTCCCACAACAAACACTCAAATTGGGGGTTACTCACAATTCTCTTTTAACACAAAAAGAGCACACTCATCCGTTCAAATTACAACTTCCAGACTAGAAAATCCTACAATGTTCGCCCTCCAAAAAGAGCTCGCAAATTAGGGGGCAGCAACAACAACCCCCAGCAGCAGATGCTCCCAGAAGAGGAGATGGCGTGTGGCCGGGGTCGTAAACTTGTGTTTGAGCATGACTTTTCTTTTACTGCCCCTCTTTTCAAAAGTTTATCACATAGAGTTGAGAGAAAATAGTTTACAAAAATATATACAGGGTGTTTCAAAAAACATGGAGATCTTCGTAAAATATTGCGTAGGCAGCCCCTTTCTCGAAGAGTAAGTGACCCCCTGAAAGTAGGTAGCCCTTGAACGACGTTTTACAGCACAGAACAAACAAAAGAAATTCTTTATTGATCGTCATTTTGCCGCTACTGTACTATAGCTACTGTACTATTCTCATTGTTTACATCGCTTAAGTCGCTTCCTGATGTGCTCCGGACCAATTTCTGTCGAGAGAGCATTTCGTATGGCTTTTTTTTCAAAACCCTCCACAAGAATGCGTATGCCGAAGTGTCTAAATGCAAATAGATGAATGCAAAGAAGTGAATAGCTCACCAGAGATCTCCTCTCGGTGTCCAATCTTCCTGCTCGAATTGGTCTTGGTCGAAGTCTCTGATGTGGTTTCTATTGCTGCGGCTTATACATTCTCCTCGATTCTTGCAGTTTACGGCCTCCTAGATCCCTTCAGATTGCTTTTGCTGCCGGCTTCATCGAATGGCTTGACCTCTTCGCTGACTGTTTTCAGATGGATTTCGAAGAGCTTTGCAATATCTCTGATCCTCTTTTCTTGCTGCCTCAAATTGACAAAAAATGCACGCAAATCTCGATTCATACTAAAAATGAAAGAAAGAGTTAGTAAAAGCAGCACTCAAGTTTGACCCCACGCTGAGTCCGACGGTTTTAACACCACCTTTGAAAGTCTCTTGACAATTCTGATACTTTTTGTTTATCCCATCAAATTTTTTCCAACTCGACCACCTGGCGACTTTACGACAACGCGTTTTTAATTTTTCGCCTAGTGTGTAGCCCTGGTTCTCTTCTTCTAGCGGACTTCTAAACAATTAAGCCATGATGTATTAGAAAAGTTCAGTTCAAATGGCAAAAATGGTGAAAAAAGTCGAAATTTGGAAAGTCGCCGAGATATGTTGACTGATAAATAGTTAACTACAAAGTGCTCTTTACAGCGCAATAAAAAATTTATCCTGCTTTATTCATTAAACTAATCTACTTAGTACATTTTCTTTGACCGCTATATATCTTGGGTTGTGTCATTAGTTTCGAATTTTGCCTTGGTCGTTTAGAAAACTGTTCTAGCCTTATAAATTCTGTATTGGTAACTGTTTTCAGATGCACATCGATCATATTCGCCATGTTATGCTCTTCCCTTTCCATGGCGAATATGATTGAAAGAAGCATATCCCCCTGTTTACTGTCAATCAAAGGGGGGGGGGCAAGACAAAATTCCGGGAACTTATGACACTGTTAATACTTTTGATGTACGGAAAAGTTCAAAAATTATCTGGTAGGTTTCAGGAAACAGTGTAACATTTTTTTTCAATCCAATACTCACTGTTTTAACACCCAAAACAGCTTCTACTCATTCCTCACCACCAAGTCTAATCTACGAAAATCCAAAAAAAAATAGATGCTAGTAACGACAATACGTGATTCAGCCCAAGCAACAAAGCCAACCACTGCCACTGTTACTTCCAAGCCCGGCACTTGTGAGTATGTGTGTGTGTGAATGAGTGAGAATGAAATGAAGTGAATGAGAGCAGGCAGGGGAAGCCATCCTCTGGGGAAGGCAAAAGGCCAGAGATTGCTTAGGACAGCAAGCAGGGCTAATCACTCTCGGCTTGTCACTCCCCTTCCCATTGTTAAGCTAGCAACAGGAGCAAGCAATGTATGTATGTGACAAGCCGAGCCTCACCTTGGGCCAGAGAAGAAGAAGAGAGTGCTGATGATGGCAGTGGGACACCGCCGAGAGCGAAATAATCAAGTCAAAAGCTAGACGTGCTGTGGAGCATGTGCAAATGAAGAGGAGGAAGTCCAGATATAGCTAGTTGCTGTTGGGCCCAGCAAATATTTACACCAACTGGCACCCCCCCAGAGTGGATGTGGCAGTAGTGTTGTTGTGACATATTGCTGCTACTACTACTACTTCTACTACTGTTATATGTGTGTATATGTCCTAAGTGTGCATATAAATTGGCGAATGTGGGGGTTTGCACAGGGAGTTTCAGAAAACTGAACAGTGATACTTGAGGAAGTGGATGGAAAAGATACCCGACAAAATATCAATTAATGGAACACATTAAATTTGTAAAACGTTGCACTTTGTTTCCGATTATAGGTCTTTGGGGTGGACATGGGGATAAAACGACAGTTGGCGTGACTTTTTTTTAAATTTTTGATATTTCTCAACAAAATACTCATTTTTTCTAGATTTTTTGCCCTGAGGGAGTCCGCTAAGCAAAATGTCCTCAGGAATCCGAATATGAAAGTAGAATTTCAAAAAGATGCTTGGTTGCCGAGACATGACCCTAAATTGGATGTCAGTGTTTCAAAATGACACTAGTCCAGTTTTTGATCGCATTTCGGCAACCAAGCATCTTTTTGGAACTCTATTTTCACATTCCGATTCCTGAGGACATTCTAGTTATTGGGGGCGTTTGGAATAAGAAATGGTTTAAGCCTTCTAGCAAAAATGGCCTCTTTTACTTCAAAATATATATTCCATAGTGGCCACCCCCTCCATAGTTGCCATTCTCCGGGGCTGATTTGGTCATCCCTATTATAAATTGCATGCAGTTGAGCCGCAGCCATAGTGGTCAGCTGGGTGCGGAGGGTGGCCACTATGGAGGGAGTTGACTGTACATTAATTACACAAAAAAACAAGCACCAATACGTCGAACATACACAGCATCGTATAAAAAATTCCACTTTTTCACTCTTCCTTAAAAAGACTCAACAAAAGTGACATTTGGCCTGTGTCCCATCTTAACTCCAGTGAAGGAGAGGGTACAAATAAAGTGCCTTCCCCTCTCCCCAAATTCAAATCCCAGACAATTAATCAATTGAAAGTGTTGTTGTTCACCCACCCTAATGCCCTTCTCACACCTCAAAATACACCAAATTTTTGTTCAACCCATCGATTTTTGCAAGGGCTCCAAACAACGACAATACACTCCTTTTTATAGGTCCATAAAAATTAATAAAAAGGCCAATGTAGATCAAAGGCACTAAGATGGCTTTTTGGCTGCGGAAAAAAACTGTTGAAAGGGGGACTGGGGATTTGCTAGGGATTTCGCTTGCTCTCCTCAGCCACATGGCCACTAGAGCAGGAAGAGGAGGAGGCAATCAAAGAAGAAGCCCTCCAATCAAATATTAGTTGAGGATAGGAAAGCGGCCAGCACAAAGATCGGGGAATATCATATTTCTGTGCCTTTTTTGCTTCTAAGCCTTGTTATCCCCCTGCCTATCCAACGATAACAGCTTGTCTTGCTTTTCCTTCTTCTTTTCAAAAAGAAACGAGAATTTGTGGGGTTTTTTGTGCTTTTTGAGGAAGACTTTAATTTGGTGGATGGCAAGATATACGTGTCAGAATTAAATATGAGTTTCTAAGGTTTCTACACAGAAACCAGGACCGCTAGAAATGCTTTGTAACAGTTGTTGAAAAAGACGCTTTGCTGTAGGGACCGAAACAGGACGGCACCAGTCCCGGTCCCGCCCGGGTCCAATTTTGACCCAAAGTCTCGTCCTGAGTCCCAGTCAGCCTCTAAACTTCCGGTCACGAATCTTGCGCAATTTCGGCTCAAAGATTTTGCCCAATTCTACAAGATCAGAAAGGCGAAATCAGGTATCCCAGCCGAAAACCCTGTGATAGTCAAGTATAAAATACATGAACTAAATCAATAGGGCTGTTCGTGATATCACGAACTGTCCATTTTTCTTATATAGCCATATAAATCTGTCATTTTGCTACAACTCTTATTTATAATTAGTCTCCCGTAGGCAAAAGAACCTAAGGAATCCGAATTTGGCTTCAGAATTTTCATAAGATGCTTAGTTGCTAGGCTGCGGGTTGGAAAAAGTTTCTTACCCATATTCTATTAGTATGACACTTACTTTGAGCCATATTTCAGTGACTAAGCCTCCTATGCAAGTTTTGATGTCAAATTAGGTTGCCTGGCGTCTTTTTATCTAGAGAATATAACCCAAAAAGCATCACATGTACAGGTCTTGCAAAATAGGTGGGCAGTTGGTCATATGACGAACCGTCCTTGTGCCACCACAAGGGTGGATTGGACCCGTGTGGACTAAAATGGACCGAGCCGGTGTCAACCACTGAGTCACCAAAGACGCTAAAACAGGCTTCTTATTTTAAGTATTATATTCCTCATTTCAACCTAAAATTTTCACACAAAAGACTATACTCGAACAAAAGCAGGCAATTATTGAGAAAATAGACCTTTTTGGGGAAAAAGATCACCGTCTTAATGTGGTTTTTAATGGCTTTGCAGACAGACTTTTTGGTTCTTGCCTTGTCTACTTGTTTGGGCTGGGGATGACTATGTTTACCTTAGCGCCTAGCCCAAGAGCCCCACAATAGGTGGGGGAAAGGAGAAGAAGTAGAAACTATTGCTCTGAAATCGAATTCTTCGCCTCCTTCCTCATTTCGCTTGCAATAGCCAGGCAGGGAGGCAATTTAATGGCGGAATAGGGGTAGAAGGAAATTGGAGAGACAGGCCATATGTCATTAGTTTTATGTATGGATGGGATGTAAAGTCACACACACTCACAACGGTCTCCGCGCAACCAACCACTTTTGCTTTCAGCCAACTAGCAGAGAGAGACACAATTTGACCACAAATTATAAGCAAATTTAGAGAAAATTTCATGATTTTGAATTAGAAAGGGGGGAGGGAAGGGGTAGCAACCAGTGAAATTGAGTTTTCGGTTTTCCAAAATTGGGCGTACGGCCAGTAGGGCGATGTTTGCGAATCTAACTGCGGTCGACCTCGACCGCAGTTAGATTCTTAGAAAAAGACCGCGACCGCACTCGATCAAATGCACAGCCATAACGGCCAGTTAGCAATGGTTTTTTCAAAGTTTTTGGTATTCTATTTAAAAACGCCCATTTGAACTAGGTTATTTTTATTTTGAGGACCTCCAATAAGCAAAATTTGGTCGGTAATCCGGACCTGCACGCAGAACTCCAATACCAGAATTCCCGAAATAGGACCCAGAGTTGGAGCACTGAAATTTCTAAACGGCGACCATCCAACTTTGGTCCAACTCGGTAACCAAGCATCTTTTTGGAATTCTGCATCCAGATTCGGATTCCTGAGGGCATTTTGTCTACTGTTGTCCCTCAGAATAAAAAAGTCTAGCAAAAAGTCGGGATGAAACTGTGCAAGTAGTAATAGGTGCAGAAAAAAATGACCATCTCTCATTTCAAAAAGTGGCATTCAGTCAGAAACCTGTGTAACTCCGCTCCCATTCCCAATAAATTATTGGGAATGGTGCCAAAAGGGGTTCCTTTCTCTTAGCTTACAAACAAAAAAATATTTGGTACTTAACCTTTTAAAATTTCAAACCTATGACCATTTTGATCGGACAAAACTCTTCTAAGCCCTCCGCAGCACCCAGAAAAAATTTGGGAAATGAGCCTTGATGAAATTTTGGCTAAGTTTGACAGATTTTGGTGTTTATCACATTTTCAACAGCTAACAATTTGTTGGATTCTAGGGAGGTGGCTATAGCTCGGGTATCCTTCCTAGGTAAATCTATGTATACCCTTATACTCACAAAAATATAGAGCCCTCATTTCTAAACTCCAGCTTTGCTGAAAATATAACAAAAAGAAGACTAGTACTACTAATTGCAAAGCAAGACTAGATGATTTAGGTGGTGTGTGTGTGTGGAAAGAACTACACAAAGCGGGATAAACTTCTGCTGCTGCTGCTGTTGTCCATGGTGGTGGCCAGGCAGGTAATAGCAGTACTCAGCGCCCACTGGTACATGCGAGTGCTCCCCCCTCTTCCTCTCCAGTCTTTTGGTGTGTCTGGGCAGAGAGGGCAGAGACACAGAGGGGGTTAGCAACAACAACACCACCAAGAAAGAAAAATAGTTTTTGAATGGATTTTTTTCCTTTCTCCCTATTTCATTAAGTTGACGTCGAATGAAAAAAGACAAATCTTTTGTGGAAAAAAAATTCCTTATAGGAAACATCATTCGCGTGTTTGCTTTGCGAATTTCGGACGAAAGTAGAAGGGTTTGTAATACGGACAAAAGGTGCATGCTTGGAGTGGGTCTCGATTCGAGTTAGTTGATTACCACAAACTTTTATTGTTCGAGGGTTCGAGACTCTCGAACCTAGAAGTTTGTGGTGGCAGGGACTTTTGGGACATAGGACAGTTGGTGATGAACACACGGCTTTTCAAAAGGCCCGAAAATGTCCCACTTGGGGTGTGTTTGCATGGCGCAGTGGTAAAGCTTCCCGTCTGAGAATTTTGCGTAGAGTAAAAAAGTCATTTAACTTGAGGTCAGAAGTTCGATTTCACCTGTCGGTACACATGATTCTTTCATTTTTCGTCTATTTTGTTGTCGGTTCCACGTAAAACCAAAGAGTAGACAAAGGTCACCAACATCAGATTTGCAAGTTTTCCTCGAAAAACTCGAGTACAGATCTGATAAAATTCAAGGTTTAGCTTGAATTCCAAGGTTAAGAATTTTTCAAAAAGTTTTCTGGTATGTAAAATACGAAAAGTTGTATTTTTAAGAGGCTTCATATATTAAACGAAGGCTGAAAGTCTCCACTTTCAGAAAAAACAGGTGAATATTTTAAAAGATACATTTCAGAAAACTAGAAGCCATTCGAAGTCCGGGATTCATTTTTCTAGTTGAATTTGATGAGTTTTTGAATTTCCCGCAAAATTTCTTTCAAAATTAAAAAGATACATTTTCGAACGTTTTGAAAAGTCACGGGGCAGTTCGTGATTCTACCATGAACCCTCCGATTTGCTTTGGAAAGCACATAAATCCCCCATTTTTAAACATTTCTTATTTGTCATTGGCCTCCTCTACGTAAAAAGACCAAATGAGAAATCCAAATTACGACATCAGAATCTGCATATGATGCTTGTAAGTTGAGATGGTGCCTAGAATAAGAGGTTTCCCAAGCTCTATGATTAGGATTCCTACTCCAAGCTACATCTCAACAATTAAGCATTTTCTGTAAATTTGATGCCAAATTCGGATTCTTTTACATGCTGCGAGCTAATTATAAAGAAAAATTTAAAGAAGATGAGAGAGTTAGGGATCCTGCAAAGTAGATGGACAGTTCGTGATATCACGAAGTGTCTTTATCACGAACTGTCCTTTTAGTCTTTTTTGTGGTCAACTTTCGTTAACCCGTCACCCATGGGGACCAAATAGAGTTGACGTGTTATCGAGGGTAACCTTTTGAAGATTAATTTAAAATCGATCCCTAATGGGCTGACGGCATACCGAGATTGACAGGTTATCCAAGCGACAGGTTACCCATAGTCAACTGTACAAGTTTAAAACCATGGGCTCAAAGTCACGTTTTGCTTCAACTTGAGTTTAGCTTGAGGGAAGTTTTCATTGAAGCTTTCCAGTTCTCTGTTTTTCCACTTGAAGCTAGATATAATGGACAATAGATATAATGGTCAAATTGGGCCACCACCCATGTTTGATCATTGTTTTACAGGCAAACCTGAACATACGGCACCCCTTTAAAGTAGGATCCTCGATGGGTCGGATCATTCCTGCCTCAACTATTGAAGTCCTTGGAAAATTCTGACTTTTTCTGATTTTTTGTTACAGAGAAGTCAATATTAGGATTGGCAAAAGACTTCAATAATTGGAGTAAGAATTCCCCCTCTAAGTCACCAAAATAGCGTCATAAAGTCTTTAGCAAGTGAAAACTACACATGTTAAACTCTTTGTACATACTTATCACCTCCCCATCTCTAATCTACAAGATGATAAGGCAGGCAGGAGGTGTTGAAAAGGTCAGTACCAGCCTAAAACACCATCAACGACATTCTTGGGTGTGTGTTGAAGCCTGCTAAACCCGGCTAGATAAGCGGCTTTTGAGACACCTTAGCAAACAGAGCTCTAGCATCGAGTGAAAACAACAACTGTATAACTTTCGGTACCTAGACTGTGGGAGCACTGGTGATTGCCCGGAGAACACAGCTTTCCAAAATAAAGTCCACTTGTTTTCCCACCAATTAGAATGAAGAAGGAGATTAGAAATGTGTTTTATGTGCGAGCAACACCACTTAGTAGGCTTGGAATAGGGCTTGTGTTATGAGCAAGCTTATTGAGAACGACAATTTTCCACTTCGTCACCAAAACTACCAGCTTATTGGAGTACCAACATCAAAAATAAATTTGGGATTGGATCATGTGTTAATTTGGGGAGTTTGGCGACATTTTTTGGTTCGAGCACCTGATTTTCTGTATTTTTTGTGACTGCCATATGACTGCCATTTTTTATCTTTAGCAGTAAAACTTTCAATTTTTGAGCAGTTTTTAACCTTTTTAATGAAATTTTTACGAAAAATGTCTTCCTGCTCAAATCGAGAGCGTACGGCCAGTTAGAAATGGCTTTTTAATTTTTGTATTTCCGTCTAAAAATACCCACTTTCGCTATTATTTTATTATTTTGAGAGCGTCCAATAGCCAGAATGTCCTCAGGAATCGGAATGTGAAAATAGTGTTCCAAAAAGATGCTTGGTTGCCGAAATGCGATCAAAAGCTGCACTAGTGTCATTTTGAAACACTGACATCCAATTTAGGGTCATGTCTCTGCAACCAAGCATCCTTTTGAAATTCTACTTTCATATTCGAATTCCTGAAGACATTTTATCGGTACTCATTCCGTGTGCATCACCACCTCCTCCCCAAAAAGTTAATTTTTATTTATTTGTTCGAAATAGTCTTTTTTTCGTTTGAAATTGTTTAAGAACTTTTTTATGCATGCCTCCTGGCTTGAGCCCCTCCCCCCCTTCGGGTGCACAGGAGGCTTGGAGTTGTGATTGTTTAGCAGACTACAAAGGCTGATTTTGAAAAAAAATATTGAGGGATGTCTCCTAAGGTCAATTACATCTCAGAGGTTTATCCATGCAGAAGAAAAATTTAAGGATCATTGATTTTTATCGAGTACTAAAACACGTTGTCCCATTCAATAAATAGGTTCTTAAGCAATTTCAAACCAAAAGGGAAAATTTCAAAAGAAAAAGTAAAAATTGACCTTTAGGGGAACGGAATAATTGCCCATTTTGCCTGCTGGGAGGCCACAGAATAAAAGATAGAAGAAAGGACCTAAAGCTGCATACTCACATCTCAGACGACGACCATCCAAGATTTGGTCATATCTCGACGACCAAGCATATATTTTGAAATTCGGTGTTCATTTTCGAATTCCTGAGGACATTTTGCCTGCTGGGTATTAAATGAAAAAATTCTTAAAAAAATGGTCTCGGTTACACCAAAATGGAAAATTTACAAGGGTAAAAGCACAGTTTGTGTCAGTTTTTTTAAATTTTATATTTTCATGTGAAATAGACTATTTTTGAAGTACTTTATTATTCTGAGTACCCCACGGTAAAATGTCCTGAGCAATTGGAATATGAAGAATTCCAAAAAGATGATTGGTTGCCGGGATATGACCAAAAGTTGAACCGCTGACATTTCTAACCATCCAACTTTGGTCCAACTCGGCAACCAAGCATCTTTTTGAAATTTTCCATCCAGATTCGGATTACCGAGGACATTTTTCCTAGTGAAAGTGATCAGAACAAGAAAATCCTAGAAAAAATGGATACTTTTACAAACAAATACAAAATCTTTTGAAAAAATTATTACTAACGGGTTGGTGCCCTAAATCGAGAGGTCATAGTTGCTGGTGTCTTTTCATATTCTTTGTAGTAAAAATGCTTTTTTCCACAAAATATTTCTTTATTATTAAGATGCGGTGGTGTGCAAAATGTCCTCAGAAATCCGAATACGAAATTGGAACTTAAAAAGGTGGATTGGTTATTAGAATATGCCCCAAAGCTTGACAGTGGGTGTTTTAAATTTCAATGCCCCAAGTTATGGTTGTAACTCGGTAGACAGGCAAATTTTTTAAATTCTGCTTAAAAAATTCTGGCTTCTCAGGTCATTTAGCCTTACCGATGCATCTCAAAAATAAAAATCAAGAATTTGTAGTGAGATCTGATAAGGTAGTATGAAAAGTAACCAACCCGTTAGAAGCAAATAAGTTGTTGTAGTGGAAATAGTGGGGCATGGGTTTGGATGTGGCAGAAATCCTGCTGTTTTCACTGGCAACCATAGCACTCATGGACATCACTACTCCTACCAATACAGCTGGCACTGGCAATATAATGTGGAGTGGGGGGTATAGCTGAAAAGCAGGCAATAAGTTGGGGGATGACTTGTCCAAGGCAGGCACGCAAAACTGATAATAATATATAAGAAGCGGCAGCCAACAAGTGTTTAATGCTAAGAAAGGACTCAGAAGGGATTTGTTGAATGTAATACAAGATATTGACAAATTATTTTAAAAATAGCAATAAAAATATGATTCTTGAGCTACTCTCAGGGGAAAACTTAATTAATTAGTGGGGAAAAAAGCATAGAACATGCTTTCTTTGACCAAGTGCGGTCGCGGCCTTTTGGAAATTTGGTGTGGGGTTGACCGCGCGGTCGTGCGCTCTTTAGTAGGCTGGACGAAAGCGCACAGAATTCTCAAGCCTGAATCAAAAACTATCGGATGTTTGCATATAAAACCGATAATTAATTGCTGGAACTGTCGCTTGGAACTTTATCCCCTAGCCGGTAACAATCAGTAGTCAAATGGAGTTTCCGCACATTTCTGTCCAAAAAATGAGCATCTCGGCATTTTCTGGGCGGAGACTTGAGCGCTTGTTCTCAAACATGTCCCGCGCTTCTGGGAAGGTACCTTCGCTTGTCATACTTGTAGCTGGAGCAGGGAGCAAATGGCAAAAACTCTTTTGCATAAGACCGCAAATGACCGCGAGAACGTGCTGCGATTGTGCGGTCCTTGGCAACCATCGGATACGGTCCTGCAGTCGCGACCCTAAGATTCAGTGCGTTCTACGGTCTTTACGGTTGCGGTCGACCGCAGCTGCACAGCCCTACTTTCTTCAGACAAGATTTGAAAAAAGTTAAAGCCATGAAATTGGTATGCCCCCGATTTCTCTCGGCAGTAGAATTAACTTTTTTCTAAGCAATTCCGAGACACTAATTCTCGGTCTAGGCTATCCATACTATTTGTTATATAGGAGTGAGATCAAGAAGTGTATTTGATCCTGCCTGAAACACATTGGATAGATCAAAGATAATCTTTTTGATAATCCTTTTGATGCACCTGAGGTCCGTCCCTGGTAATTTCTCTCTTTTTAGTAGCAAGATGGTAATAAGCGCTAGCCGAAATGACTTGTTTTTTCAAACAGGCTTGTATTTTAAAAATCGGGCTAGACAATAGTATTCCTGATGCGGCTGAAAATGCTTAAAACAGTGTTCTAAGGCCATTTTAAATGCTAGAAACGATAGAAAATATCAATAAAATACTGGGGACACACTTTGGAGCGACTTGACTACATGACTTTTTCTATGACCGCCAAAGGCAGAAAGACCCTTAAATGCGTCTTTTTGGTTTAGGCTTAAGGTCCAGGGACTTAGGAGTTAGAAATGCGAGCCCAACCCACCTCAGGGACATAGCCGAGCATGATTTAGCCTACATAAATCCAAGTGGGCTGATTCCCATGTATACAACTACGGCTGTGAAAATTAGCATCAGGACAAACCAAGTGGAGGGTGTGAAAAAGATTGTGCTAGAAGAGGATGCAGCTCAACTTCTCTCTTCTCCCCCCCACCAACAATAATAAGACTAATCAAGAGGAGCAGCGACAACAGCTTTTGGCCACCCAGCCAAGGCTATTAGCTACTAGTGGTGGAGTATTGGTTTATTGAATTGGCGACCATGTAGGAGGAGTTAAGCAACGACCGTCCAATTCGCAGGGAGAAAAAGTCGGATGAATACAAGTAAAAGACAAACACCAGGCGGCTCAATGGAAATGTGTTAAGAGGATGAATTAGCGGGAATAGCTGTACAAAATATAACCCCTCCACTGCTGCTAGAATTACTCTCTGATCTTGAGAATTTTGGTCTAACCTTATAGAATAAACTTGAGAAGTATGAGAAGGGTGTGTATGTATGCCGAAAATTGGGGGTGGTGATTCTAAAATCTAGGTTTTTTTAAGTTTCGCAGTACTTTTTGACATTTTCCGTAAAAATCGGGGTTGAAAAACCCGAATATGCAATCTGTTTTCAAAAATTGCATCCAAAAATGGGTCAGCCGCGGGGAGAATGCAACCAAAGTGTAGTCGAAAAATGCCCCATGTGTCCGCTACTTCACACATGTAATAGAAAGAAGTGGGGGGTTGAACGTCTAGGATCGAGCAAGTTGAGCAGTATTGAACTTAAAAGCCATAATGTTAGTGAGGCTAACCCAGGCAGACCAACTATTAGGTGTTTCATTTTTGAAACCAAATATTAGAAATAAAGAATGATAAGTTACAAGGGTCACAAAGCTGTCTAAACAGCCGTATTTTTCAGAACAAAACCCAACAGATATTGTCTTTTAAAGCTTAAAATAAACTTTGAACAGCGGTAGAGCTGGTACAGTCGAGGCTTAGTAACCCGAAACCCCTCAGCACTTCCAAAATGTCGGCTTATCGAAAGTCATATTATTGATATTTACAAGAGTTCTGAATGCTACCTAAAAACGGTGTCGGCTTATCGGGATGTTGGATTATAGAGACTCATCTTTAAAAAAAAATAAAGATTTCCTGCTCCATGAAACAAAACCTAAAAGTTGAGGAGGACATATATTAGGAGGGCTTATATTAGAGGAAACATGACAAATCCAAAAAATTTAAAACCGGCGAAACCCATCAACTAATTCTCGCTCCAAAACACCTATCTAATTCCATGCACAAGGCAGAGGCAGTCAAGCTAAAAAGCTTCACAATCTGCGTAAAACCCATCCAAGTAGTCACCAAGTAAGCACAATTTTTCACGAGCAGAGAAGGAAACACAATCGACTCTTTGGTGTCGAGCCCAAAAGACAAAAATGATCTGGTCGGATTTTCCGTATTTTCTCTAATGGAAGACCACCGTCTGTTATAAACCCCCCCACATCAACATTGAGGGTTTGTATCTCACTGTAATATATTTTTTGCGCTGCTCTTTTTTGCGTATTCATAATTCCCACGAATTCTACTGATTCCACTTTTTGGATTTTGGTTGGGCACCCAAAAATCTCGAGATCCACCCAAAAGATTCCCGGTTTTTAGGAGGTTGAAAAATAGAAGCCCCGGGCTTCTATTAGAGGAAATACGGTAAACCGCATGAAGCCATTGATTTTTAAAGCAACCTTTAATCAAATTTATGAACTCCTCAAGAAGAATTATCGTTACCCTTCTTAAAACTCTTAGAAGGGATGCTCCAAGAAAAAGAAATTGCAGGTATGATTTATAGACTTAAAGGGGCATGGTAACGATCAAAAAGAGGTGCGTACCAGGCAAGTCAATTGGTTCTCGCGGCCTTTTTTCTGTAGCTTTTTAAATTCTTTAAACACCTTCCTGTCCAGTTTTAAAAGTTAGGAAGAACGCTCTAGACAAAAATTTTAAAAGCTACCGAAAAAAGCTACGACAACCAAAAAGATGCCTGGTATGCGCCTTTTTCTTATCAAACGGAGTAACACGTCCTTTCAAAGGACCCTGTCTCGTCTAGGGGGTATAGGATTGGTTACAAAGTAGAAGAAGTAGAACAAGTGCCAAAAGAAGCTGGGAATGTGTTTTCCCACCCAATTTCAAACATCTGAAATCACCATGAATAGGAAGAGACAGGCGGCCATAAATAGAACCATACTTGTGACTGATTACCACCCACCAAGCAAACAGTCTAAGAAAGGGGCAGGTCTACAACCCTGGATTAATAATAACAACTATTTTCGCTTTTCATTATAAGCGGGTTATCTGTCTGGTGGTGCAGCCCAGAGCCTTAATAAACATTTGCAACTAGAACAAAAAAGGTATGATTTATAGGCTCAAAAACAATGATGCTTATCACTCACCCACCCACTGCCACCCACCGAGCAAATGGTCCAGGAAGAGGGCAGGCTTCCAGGCCTGGATTAATAATAACAACTGTTTCTGCTCTTCATTATAAGCGAGTCGGTTGCTGGTGTTGCTGCCCCCGAAACGCTCAAAAGCCTTAATATATATTTGCAGCTCGGCCAAAAAGACACGAGTGAAGTGGAGCACAAACACTCACCCAACATGCAATTAATTGCCCATATTGGAGCATAAGTCAACTCCAACAGGACAGCAGCAGCAGCAATGACAGATGTGGGAGAGGCCTTCTGCTCAGGGGAAAATTAAATGAGAGGCAGGCATTATCGCGGGCACTGCCCTATCCCCTCCCCCTTTGCACTCTTAAATAATTTCCAATTTTGAGCATACAGCTTCTGAGTCGCTGGGTGTGCCAGCACATTGTTTTCGGTTTCAAAATGTTGGCTTGATTTTGTTTTTGGAGGAAATGTGATTTAAAATTATGGGTGACAACTTGCAACCATAATAATTGTTTTTGCACAAAGTTGGGTTGCACAAAATGGAAGTGTACATTTTTCCTACTTAAATTTTTTGTAGCAAGTCTTGGTAGATTTTGGACTAGATTTAGAAAGTAAAGTATAGCAGTGTATTTGATCTTTTGGGTGTGTTACATTGAAGCGTGGTGCAGTCGAACCCCGGTTGACCCCTAGGGACTGGAGTAGATTTTGCCTACTGGGGGCCTCAGGATAAGGGTACTTTTCTCAGATAATATCAAAAACTTTTAAAAAACCATTGAAAACTGTCTTATGCCCGAAAAATGTTGATTTGCCTTACTTTACGTTCTCATCGAGTTCACATCAATTTTTCACAAGTTTAATAGGCGAAATAAAAAAGTTTTCCAGCCATTTTAAGTAAGGATTTAAGAAGATAGCAAGAAGATCGCTTAAGAAGATAGTATTAATGAAAATTACCGAAAAAGGCAAGTAATAAAAATATTGGAAATAGAGAACACTTGGTAAAAATAGCAAAAATAATTTTATAATCTTTAGAAGCAGTTCACAACAAATAATGTTTTTTTAAAAGAGTTTTCGGCCCTATTAGCGCCTACCCCCCCATCAATTTTTTTTAAAGTGGTTAGAGTGGAGCTTGCTTGAAGTAGACAAGGGTCACTTTAGACATAGGTCGCTTTGCAGGGTCCTTTTTTCTAAATATTTTATATTTTGCTCTAACAGAGACGATTTTTTCTAGAATTTTTTATTCTGGTGCCCCCAATAAGCAAAATGTTGTAAAGAATCCGAATCTGAACGTAGTATTTCGAAAGATGATGCTTGCTGAGGTATCACCACAAGTTGGGTGGTCATCGTTCACGACAGTAGTCCAATTTTTGATCCTACCTTAGCAAAAAGCATTTTTTGAAATTCTGCTTTAGGATTCGGATTCCTGAAGACATTCTGGCTAGTGGGGGTGTTCAGAATACAGAATTTGTAGCGGTTTCTGTTACACAAAAATATAAAATTGTTCGGAAAACCTGACACAAATTCTCCTCTCAACTTTCGACACCACCTGCGGACACCACCGAAATTGCGGTATTGGCAAATGTTGGCTCTTTGCCTAGGGTTCCCAAGCTAAACCACCTCTGGAGCGTACCAAAAAGCTAAAAAAATGGGATTTCAACCTATTTTTGATTAGTGGGACCCACCGCATATAGAAATTCTGGTATGCAAATCACAGTGGAGTCTAAAATTGTTCGTTTGCAACTTAAAAGGGAATGGCAACCTAAGATAAAAAAAGTCAAGTACCAGGCAAGTCAATTGGTTCTCATAGTCTTTTTTCTGCAGCTTTTTAAATTTTGTAAACAGCGTCCTGTCCAGTTTTAAAAGTTGAGAAGAACGATTTAAACCAAATTATAAAAAACTGCAGGGATTAATCAAAAAAAATGGGCCGACAAAATGGGATCTCAGAAGGGGACTTGTCCGCATCTCCAATTAAATGCTGAGAATAAACATGAGAAACAAAAGTTTTCATCAGTTATGACAAAAAAAACCTTTCAAATGTATTTCAAAAAGGCGCCGAATTTCAGAAAGCGGCCAAATTTTTGTTTGGAAAACAGGCAATTATACAACTCTTTTATATACTCCATTTATATACTGCAAAAGAGCTGCCTCTCTCACAGGTCATCTCCCCCAGCACATCCATTAGCCGCCATCCTTGGACAAATAAGGAAGGAAGCCGTCCAAATGCACATTTGACACAATCAAACACCCTGCTCCACCACCACCCAACAGTAGCCGCACAATGAGAGCAGCAGCAGCAAGGGATGAATAGGGGGGGGGGTATGTGCGCCCCTTGTTCAAATATTATTATTAGTAGTTATGATGAGTAGTGAACCCATCACCACAAATGATGGTGGTGGAGAGGGGTGGATAATGGAACGGGCAGCAGTAGCAGGATGGACACCTGGTAGACCCAAGAAGTACCAACTAGGCAGGAGGTGTTATGAAAAGAGAAAATTTTTTGCTAAAGAATAAAAGAACATGGATTTTGCAATATACCAAGCCTCTCAAATATTTTTTCCTCAAATGGTTAATATATGGATTAATGTATTGAGTTATATTGGGCAATATATTGAAAATAATAATGCAGTGTGTAGGACCGAATCGCTCTAATCGTAACGAAATACATGGTTATAGAAAAGTTTCACATAAATTCTTGGAGGGAGTTATGAAGCCTCGTTGATTTGTTGCCAATAAGTTGCAATTAGTGATGGGAAGTCATCTGGATGAGCGGACTAATTTCCATCACTGGTTGAAACTTGCTACCTCCTATCGAGCCAAATACTGACTACTCTAAAACAACCCGGATAAGTTTTATATTCCACTCGATAGAG
>JAKMXJ010028216.1:0-10252 GCA_029339935.1 Anguina tritici
CTATATGGAGTAGACCCCAGCATACAAAACCCTGTTTATTTTGCCTTGTTTCAGTGAATAAAGCATGATAAGTTACCCCCCCATCAAATTTTTTTTCAAGAAGTGGTTTTAAGCCTTCCTATGTAATTTTTATACGCTAAAAAAATAAAAAGGGTGTTTTAAGATACTTTCCCAGACTAAAAGTCGATTTTTGTGAGAAAAAAATTTTGGCCAAAAATTGACTTTTTGTCTTGGTAGCCCAAGGTAAACACCTTGTTTGGAGGCACTTAACCATGTTTTCTATACTGTAACAAGTCAAAAAGAGGTGTTTCTGCTGTTTGGCCCCCCCCCCTTCAAAATTTTTTTACCTTCAGATGACAGATTACCTTCAGGCGCTAATAGCGCCGGAATTTCTTAGCCTGGAAAACTTCGTAGGAAATTCCGCTTGCAGACCAGTAACAAGCTCGGTCAGGGCTAACTTTTGACATATAATCTTCTTTTATAGGCCACGAGGTGGTCATACCCTTTCCGTGTTAGCTAGAAACTTGATTGCGTCATCGGTCAAAAATAAAAAAAACAATAGGGGGCACCAAGGCAAAAGCGGGTCTTATTGTAAAACAGGGCACAAATTTTGGTATCAGAAGGATTCGAAACCTCAATGAAAAACAGGGGTATTTACCGTCGCCCATTTATTTCACATTTTTCTCAGCTTTTTTAGCAATAACAACAAGTTAAGACCGGAACAAGTTGATAATTCTCAGTTCCTTCCTAATTGTTTAATTTACGATAAAGTTCCACTCTTATAAATAGTAATACTTTTTAATAAGAAGCGGTACTTTCGATGTTTTATATAAAACTTTAAATTTGTAGGATTTGGTTGAACAATTCCCTATGGAACTAGTGGTCGATCCAACTGCACACCATTCCAACGATCCAGCTGACATGTTCAACAATGTACTCTTATTTGTGGTCAAAGAAGACAGCAGAAGCGGGAAGCGCAACTTTGTCCCCACAGAAATGCACATTTTTCAAGTATGTGTGTTCCAGATTTTTCTTTCACAATACTCTTTAAAAGAATTTTAGTGCGTTCGAACTCCATCTCAAGAAGTTGCTGAAGATCTTCATCATTACATAAAAGGTCAATACCAGAAGGTTCGTCCAGGATTTCGTGAATCGGGATTTGCCAGCAATGCTCCTGCCCCTCCTCCAACGCAAGCCACATTTGCCAGCACTGGGCCTCCGCCTTCTCGTGGACAATATCGGGATGACATTTCAGCTGCTTCAAACAGCACTGAATATTTTGAGATGGATGTGGTCAGTATCGTTTGTTTTGTTTAGTGCTGTAAAATTTTAGACATTAAGATGGTCGTTTCGTCTAAGAAATCTCGTTTTTGAACTTGCAGCCTTTTGTTTTTCATCCTCCTGGTTTTCCTAATAGATTCTTTATTAGCGTTGACCGATTAAAAATTTCCAAAATTTAGAGAAATGCTGTGAATTGTCGAAAATTTCCGAAAATTTATTATGTTGGTGCATAAGTTTTAAACCATACAAAAGACCGCCAACATTTTTGTTTATTTGGCGATTCGCTACCACTTCTTTTATTTCATGATTTTAGTCATCTCATAACCTTTCTAAAATGTCTATTCCTAATCATATTGAAATTCGCTATGTCATGCTAAACCACTTCCAGAAGAATTGGACTTCTGGAGAGTCATATCGTGATCTCGTTGGCACTTTGGCGGGCCAATACTTCGATTGCTTGTTGAGCGCCGTAACAAGGTGTTTACACTATGTTATAGCGCAGACCAAGAGCTACAAAACCCACTTTACATAAAAATTTCTGAGTTCAAGAGTGTTGAAATATTTCTCGAAGAAAATCAATGCCTATAGAAAATGAGAAAAACCCGTGTTTTTTCTATTTTCCGAATTTTTTTCATTTTGTTTGGGAATTGATTTTCTTTGAGAGGCAATATCTCAAAACTCTTAAGCTCAAAATTATTCTGTAAAATGGATTTAGTAGGTCTTGATCTGCACTACAACATTGTGCTAACATCATGTTACAGCACTTAACACTCAATCGAAGTTTTGACCGGTCAAAGTGCCAACGAGATCGCGATATGACTCTCCAGAAGCCCAAATTTTGTATGGGTTAAAACTTATCGCCAACCTAATACTAAAATTATTTTCTTTGAGAGTTTTATCTCTTTTCCCAATTCCCATCAATGAGAATGATGCTCTTTTGCCGCATAACAAAGTGCGTATAGCAGTATGTAAAAGCTGCCGAAAAACATTTAAAATCGAAACGGGGTAAATTAAAAAACGAGATTTTTTGGACGAAATGTCCACAAACTAAAATTTTATGCGACTTTTTAAAACACTTCCTGTTCAGAACACACTGAATCGCTGTTTTGACGATATCGAAAGGTTTGTGGCCAGAATACAGTCCGCAGCCATTGCTCAACGGGAACTGGAAATGCAACAGCACCGCCTTCGCTCTCAGCGTTCCTCTTCCAAACGAAGTGCCAGGGAAGCCGCAGCGGCAGCTCAACATGGAATACTGCAGCTTAGAGCTCAGATGCCTACCTACAACGAATTCTTTGAAATCTTCCAGAAGTTCAAACTCAGTTTCAATCTATTGGTCGGTTATCTATTTTTTCCTACCAACTATTTCTATTCTCTAGGCCAAACTCAAAAATCACATTCACGAGCCAAACGCACCCGAGCTGCTGCACTTTCTGTTCACTCCACTGACCGTCATACTGGACGCTTGCAATTGGGGCTTGGGAATGAATGTAGCGGAACAAGTGCTCAATCCTCTCCTTTCCTTGGACTCTTGCGAGCTGCTCAGAAACTGTCTGAACTCTAAGGAAGTGGATGTGTGGATGGCTCTTGGCAACGCTTGGAGGACGCCTCCGTAATATTTTTTGCTCCATAATTCCCAAGTTAAAATGATTTAAATTGGGTATTCCAACAATTATTCTTTTTTATCACAAGGATCATAATTATAAGAAAAGCAACAGCATAAGTCTTGACACAGAATTTTTACAGAATTTTCAGTATCAATGTAAAATTCAACCAAAATCGGCTGACTTTTATATCCAAAATTTCCATACGCAGTATGAAGGTTCGCCCACCCAATAATTTTGCTTTTCTCTTTGTTAGTATAAGAAGACTTGGAAATTTTATCTTACTGAATTACCTTTAGACCTTTTCTTACCCTTATGTTTTTCAGAGAGGACTGGTTAGGCGCTTTGCCACTTCCATATAGACCAGTGTTCAGCGATGGCTTTGCTCCTTATGGTTTCCCTACTACAGTTGAACAAGCTGCAGCGCCCCCTGCAGCAGCTCCCATCTATCAAGCACATGCACCTCAGCGCTACAGCTCAGCTCCAGCACCCATCCATAGAGGAGTTTCTGCACCGGTTTCTCAGCAGCAGAACTTTTATGGAGCTGCAACTAGATCAGCCCCCTACCGCGAACGTTCAGTGGATAATGTAACTATTTTTTTTTATTTCTTTAATTTTTCATTCTTTCAGCTGAACCTAGAGCGAATAAATCTGGAAAAAGAGCGATTGGAATTTGAGAGGATGAAAGTGTTGGACAGGGAGCAGCATTTATTAGAACAGGAACGCCGGCTTAGGTAAGCAAATCAGCTATATATTTGTTTGGTTGGTAGATTATGGCCTGAATAGTCTTCAAGTAGCACTTGAGAAATCAAAAGAGTGTAACCATCTTCATGTGTTTGCTTTCAGACAAGAAGAAGCAAGACTTGAAGCGGAGCGAAGACTTCTGCACAAAGAAGCAGAGAAACATTCTATCGCTGGTTCGGACCGGCCTGATTTCTACCGCAGGGATATGTGAGAAAATATCATTTGCGCTGTTTAAATTTAAAATTTTTTGCTAATAAATTCCAGAAGTTCTGTACAACACTCCCCCCACCTGGACAGAAGACATGGCAGTGTGCAGGTCTTGTCCAATGGTCACGTCTCCAATCACGGCAACAACTATAACAGCCCTAGAAGTGCTGCGAGTGTCAATGTGGTGGTTTCCCCTCCAATTGCTGTGCCTGACCAGAGTCCTCGTCAAAAGGTGGGAAATTTTAAGACAAGTCTCTATCGACCACATCAGCCTTTTCAACAACTATGGTTCAGAAAAGTTGCAAAATTGTTACTTGGTCATTGGAGTTACCAAATAGTTCAAAAAAATCTTCTCATTTTCTTTGACACATGCAACCAATTTTTTGTAGATACTTAGGTTCACATCCAGTTACAAAAATGTTCAGCTAGTCTGCTCTGCAATTTTTTATTGGATGCGAAGACTCAGTATCCACAAAAATCAGTTAAAAGAGGCAAAGAAAGAGAAAATTGTTGTAATTATTTTGTAATCCTTATACCCCAGTTACAATTGTGTAAATTTTGCGAACCATGCTCACAACTAGCGATGCAGACGCTACGATTAATTGCGGAGGAGACTAGTTTCGGATACCGGTCAACTTTTGAGCCAAAGTCCCGTTGGAATGCCTCTTTTTGTTTCCAATCGAATACATTGCTGGTTCAAGAAAATTTTCCAGTTTGTTTGCGACTACTTGGACAGCAAGGGACAAAATACCTTCAAAAAAAATTTTAGATAAGAACATTTGTGAAGTAGTAGGGTTGGCGGCTCGGCGCGCCGGTTTCGGATTAAATCCGAAAAATCCGATTTTTTTCGGATGTCGGATCGGCGTGCCGAGCTGAAAATACCGGCGCGCCGCCAACCCTATCAAGTAGGGCTCTAAATTTTTGATCGAAAAATCAGATTTTCCATTTGGGTGTCAAACAATTAATTGGCGTAGTCCTCATTAAAAATCCTGTGTACAAACAACTATTCGTCTGTTATTTGCGTCAATTTTACAGGCATTTCTTCAAGAGCTGGCCCAGAGACGCTGCAAAATAGTGCAGGTGACATATGATCGTGTGGCTCAAAACCCAAAAGAGTTGACTGTAGCTAGAGGAGAGTACTTGGAGGTTGAATCTATAAAATATTTTACCAATTAATTAAAAATGTTTGTATTTCCAGGTGCTCAACGACCAGAAGAATTGGTGGGAGTGTAGAAATGTGCACAACCGACTGGGCTATGTTCCTCACACAATATTGTCCGTAGTGGGTGTGGATTCAGTGAGCACATCTCTACAAGATCCACAGGTCAATTCGACCCCTTTCGCTTATAAAACACAATTGAAATTAGGAACTGAATATAATATGCGGTTAAAACAAAAGTTGACGTAGGAGAATCATCAAAATTTTATATATTTGTCTAGCTTTACCTGAACACTGCTTCAAATCCAAAAAAATCAAACAGTTTATATCCGACTTTTCTACTAAGTGATGGGGCATGAAAAAGCAGCTGCAAATTTTTTGTACAGCATTTTCCAATAAAAAATACTGCAATGTGTCAAAATTAATGGTCCGATTTTGCACTTTTAGAACGTGGTTTTCGCCCCTTTAGTTATAATATAGTCTATTGCAGGATCGAAACGTGGGAAATGGCCAGCCAAGTCCAAGGAATGGGACAGGTAACGATAACCTTTCCGATGAACCCGATTACATAAAGGAACGAAGAGGCAAAAACGGCGAATTCCGCTACTTCTAGCCTGTGTTGCCCTGTGTTCCTCCTTCCCCTACTTCATACATATAAAACAAACAGGTGCTCATTTGTTGTTGTCGTTGTGATTGTTGTTGTCATTTTTACTGTTCCCTATGTTTGCGCACAGAGAATATGATATAAACTCAAAGTTCTATTGATTTTGTAAATATAGATACATGTTTTGTTGAAATTCACTAAATCGGCACCCTACTGCAAACTTCCCTTTGTTTGTCAATTGCTTGTTTATATTGTTCTGCTGCAACTACAGCCGACGCTCGATAGTGCATCCAGGTCCATATATATCGCCCCGTGTCGTAAATCCCGGCGCCGGATTAATTTCTATCGACTGTTGTAAGAAGTTATTGGTATTTCCAGCCCGGTGCCATGGTAAAATGTACTAGGCCGGACATTGGCACTAGGCTAGGAATAAAAATTTCGTACAATTAACCCGTCCTAGATGGCAGAACCGGGTCGCTTCCGAAGCAACTTTACTGCGAAATTCCCCTGTAAATTGACACGGCACCGACCCGGTGCCGTTTGTCTAGAATGGGTTAAATGTACACAATTTTTAATTTCTAGCTCTCATTAGCTGGCTCAGTCATCAAAGGATGGCTTGTAAAAAATATTCTATAGTGCACTGCTCTATGTTGTGTCCGCTTAATATAGCATCCACTTGCGGTCATAATGAACGATCCATATAGCGTGTGCCCACTAAAACATCGATCTTTTACTACTTGAGAGGCCGGTGAAGCTCTGCAAAGACAAAAGTACACTTTACAAGCCAAGCCCAGGGGGTAACTGAATTCCCAAAACACAATTTTTTACGGGACAAGGCTTAGCCTTCCCAAATTCTCTAGGGTCGCGTAGAAACTAGCATTGCTGACCACACTCTTTAAGAAATTTGTGATGAATTTCATGACTTACTGTCTAAAAGTCTTTAAAGCGAATAAAGAAAAACAAGCTTTTTAATTAGCTAAATATAAACCACTAATTTTGTCTTCTTTAATCACCTTTGCATGGATAAATTCGAAAATCTCTATATTGCGCCCCTCGTTCTCTTCTTTAGCCAATAAAACTCTCTATAGCATCCGTTCGATAATGAATTCGCTCGATGTTGCATCCATTAAGAGCCGGCCTCCAGACCGATGTATTATCGAGCGTCCACTGTATAATTCTTTTATGTATAAGGTGCTCCAGAAAAAGTCTCTCTCTCAAAGTTTAGGGGTTTTGAAATTGATGTTCCTGGTTTTATGTGTTTCCAATGTATTGCGTCTAAAATTTTCGTTCACATGTTACCACTCAAAATGCAGACAAGAATATTAGCCAAATAATGAGTGGTAATTTTTAGACGAAAAATTAGATGTGGAATGTAGATACGGCCACGATAGATATAACCTATGGTAGACATCGGTCCTGATTTTAGCTAAAAATATCATATCTTAATATTGGTGAAAGGCAAATGCCTGTCTCTAGTAGAAAGCGGGGAAAGCCAATGTTAAGAAAGGTATTTTGAAATAGTCTTTTCTCTGAACCCCTATGTAGTTGGACCTCGATTTAGCTACACCCTTGAAGTCCAATTTATACTAGTATGCGCTTACTCTTTACTCTAATTTTTTCTATGCTTTCCCAGTTTCCACATTGATGACTCATGTTAAAAAGTGGGAAGGATCTTCAGTTCTTAGGTATCTTAAAAAGCCGATACAATGACCCTTGGTAACTAACAAAGTTGGTAACTATTCATATGGGATAAAAAGCTACAAGGATCACGGACTAGAACAGAGACAAATCAGATTCAAATAGATTAAGCCAGCATTTAAAGGACCATTGCATCACCAACAGTGAGATTTGCTTAACTTCGAATGCGCGCGGGACATTTTCTCTTTCGTCTATTAGTCATCACTCTTATATAATCGGTAGCTCCAAAATTTTTCATAATTTTTGAACCGACACATTAGAGAAAGGTGATAAACACAACAGAAAATATCCATCGCCTAGCAGATCTCATTGCTGGCAACATCAATGGTCCTTTGAATAGGTTTTTGAAGGCGAAAATGTCAAACGACCCTGTATGTTCCCATTCATGGCAATTTCAAACGTTTCAATTCGCGCAAGACCCCATCGTTTTGCTGAAAATACAATCTTAGAAGTTTCTTAAATTTAGAACTTAGGACAGTGTGTACATGGTGTACATTCGAAGCCGAAAGAGAGCACAATGGCCTCTGATTGCAATTTAATGTTTCTAATTTTCACCGAATAATCTGAATTCGCAATCAGAATTTAAAAATTTGAAAAAACCAAAAGTTTTATAAGTTTACAAAAGCGTTGCTAAAGTGGTTTGAATTCCTGCAAAGTTGGCTGAGGCTTAAAGGTGACTACGCCCTCGACTAGTTTAGCCCAACGTTTCCTGAAATTGCCAGATGGGACGGGCCAGGCCACTTTCACTGTAATGCAAATTATAATTACCACCACCTAACTTGATGTCGATCAATAAACGACACTCAAATTTACCAATTCAACTACCAAAAAAATCCAAAGGTTATTGGCAAAATTAAGGTGGTCCCGCGCCAATTCAAACATTCGACATTACCATGAATGAAAACATAGTGAGCCCGACTTCATCCCTACTCCAAATTTACCTATTGTGTAACTGATATTAGCCGTTAAGTGTGTTTGTGCGCAAAAATTTGCCGTTGTGGCTTATTCGGGTGCTGATTTATGTTTATGTGTGCGTTTGTCCTGCTAACAGTCTTATGCTCATCTTAAGAATTGACGCACTTACTTTTTTATCTAAGATTGTAAAACTTATATTTTCCTGAAATTATTTCTAATCAAATCGCTTGCTGAATGCCAAAATATTGATGATTAAACCTTTTTATATGAAAATAAAATTAAAACTTGTGCTTGATATTTTCTCTCTCATGTAATTTTTGCTTTGCTATATGCCTGCACATATACTGCTGCTGCTGCTTGCAATCCTAATCAAAAGTATTGACTAGAGAGCAGGGAACAGAATATGCGTGTTTGACAATGTCTTGAAACCCCCAAAACATGCATGGATATCAAGATTTTTCGCTTATTTTTTATGGGAAGGTAACCCACCTGATGCTGGTGTCTCTAATTTACTTTTTGATTTTAGGTAGGGTTACTCTTACAATTTTCTTGCCATGTATTAGTTTTGCTCTCTGCGTTTAGAAAAAGTGGTCAACTAAAGCAATTATGGTTTCGGAGTTCTGCCAAAACTATGGAAAAACTTGCTAACTTTTCTTCTGTTTTATTTGCCCAGGTTTTCTAACTCGAAGATTGAATGTGTTGGTTGCAGTATAGAATCCCTCAACCAGACATGTCAGGAGCCAGAAATAACTTATTTTTCATGTTCTCGACCCTGAGATTTCATGAGAAAGTCGCCTGTTTTTTGCGCTAATCCAGTAGAGTCAAAAATATTTTCGGCCCATGATGAGGGCTGCATTGGGAGGGGAAGGGGAAAATAGGGGGCAACTTTCTGTTGAGGCTATTTACCTGTTTCCGCTAAGGGAAAATCGCAAAAGTGATTCTAAATGCATTTATGATCAAGAGTATTACTCGGATTAGTCTCTAAGGTAAGTCTGGGTGCGCATCTCAACCTTCAAGCTCCTGCGGAGGCTTGAAGGTTGAGATGCGCAGACAAAGGATATAAAAGAGACCGATCACTTGAGGACACTATGGATGCGCAAAAACAATATGCATGCTAGGGCTTCTTTATATGGTAGGACCCTGCAATGGAAACTATTTTCAAAGTTTTCTTTGCTATTACCAATTAGCTTTTTCGAGGAAGTGGCTCCGTTCTTATCCCTCCTTTCCCAATCCAGTCATTTTACGCCAGTAAATATTTCCGAGTAGCCTTTTTTACAAATTGGCACCCTATTATTACCTCCCCTAATACAGCCCTTATGCGTTTTAAAAATTCAAATCGGTACCAAAAAACTTTATTTATTTTCATTAATTTATTAACCCATGATACCCCTACGATGGCTTTTCGACCCTAAACCATGCTACTCATGATGGGTCGAAAAACTTTTTTTCTCGAGATCCAAAAAACAGCCCGCTTTCTCGTGAAATCGGGGTCGAAAAGCACGAAAAACAAGTAATTTGTGGCTCTCGATATGCCTGGCTGGGGGCGATTCTATACTCAAGCCAAACTAATAGTAGTAACATTAACCCTACTTAAAATCGTAAATTAGATTTTGGTCATTAATATCAGATTGGAAAGTTTTCCATGAAAAAAACTCTAAAACGCATATTCTGCTACCTGGCGGTAAAGAGCCTTCAATAAAGACCCTAAATGATGGATCCTTCACAAGTTAGATTCCGCTCAGAATTCACAAATTCTTTGGCTGAAAACTCCAAATCTGCGATCAGTGTTTTAAAACATCAAAAAAGAAAAAGCTGTTGCCCAAAAGTCCAACTTTTATCATTTACGAGCCAGAATTCGCAAAACACAGGATTTCCAAAACGAAAAATTCGGCAAACCCAGGGGTAATTGAATTTCCAAGTGGTTGATAAATTAGTTCATTGTGTCACTAAAACACCTTTTTTATAAAAACCTTGACCAAAGTAATAATAAAGTGTGTGCACCATCCTAGAATTTTCATTTTTTCCAGATGGGGGGGGGGG
>JAKMXJ010028266.1:0-11048 GCA_029339935.1 Anguina tritici
TACTTTGACAAATAGTATCCCCAGTGAGGATACTATGTCATGGTGATAGTTATGTTTGAAAAGCCCCAGACACAACCACATTTAGTTCTGTAAAAATGCACAAATTTTACAAAAACTTTGCGATATTATAGTCAAAGACCTGTATCCTAGGCGATTAAGCGAATACCAATTTTTTAAAATTTTGATTTTTGACTATAATGCATTATAAGAGGATTAGTCAGCTGAGTTAAGCAACGCGTTTGGGTGGAATTGGTCGCGGGTTCGTCTCCTTTCCAGGTTACACACTTTACTCTACCTTTACTCGCAACTAGGGTTGGTAAAACTAGTACAGTACTAGGATTAGCCCGGACAACGGCCGACTCGTTACAAAACCGACTCGTTACGCCATCTCGTTACACCGCCGACTCGTTACATTGTTTCAAGATCAGGTTTTAAGGACTCCAAAAAATTCCTATCCGGATCCATCTCGCAAGCATGTCCGCATAAAATCTTTGGAAAACATATTGTAGTCTCGACCAAACACCCTGCGGCACATGGTTCGGATGGATGTTGCTCGCTTCGCTCGCATTGACAGCACAATGCTCCCTGATTGCAATGGATAGGATAGAAAGGCAAATTCGAGCATTGTAAGAACGAGTTAAAACCGAAATGAGTTGATAAACTACCATAGAAAAGCGTCTCAAAGCTCCTTTGTATCGCAGTTAGCGTTTACGAATTTTTTTGATGACCTTAAAACCTGATTTTGAAAAAAAATGTAACAAGTCGGCGTAACGAGTTGGCTTTTGTAACGAGTTGACATTTTACCGTTCACGATGCAAATTACTCTAACTCCGACTTGTTCACGAATACTCTGACCTGTCGACGAACCCAAATTACTCCGACTCAAACTTGTTCACAAATTGAATTTTTTTACGTAAACTAGCAATAACTAAGATTAGGCAAAGTTCAGATAGTGATAAACCCAAATTTAATAAAAATGTAATATCTTGGAAAAAAGGTAGCTGCAATACTCTAACTCCGACTTTATGAACAGGTTGGAGTCGGAGTTAAAGTAAAGTGTGCTCACGATGCCAAATACTCCAAATCCAAGTCCGGGTTCCTGAACGAGCTATTATAACTCCCTCCTCGCATCAAAGAACTGCTCTCCCCCACCCCGCATTCCTCCGCGCATCAGAAATCACCGGAAGGGGCCAACCCTAATCGCAACTGTTCTTTCAGTGGAAATTACAAAATAATTTTGCCGGGATCAACGCACAAAATCGAAAAATGGTCCAAAAACATTTTTTTAATTGGCGCCAAATCAATTATAATCATTTTTAACTGCGAAACCGATAAAAAATTTGCTTCTTTTCTAAATATAACATTTAAAAAAGGGTATAGGGGCTTTATTGGGAGGGGAAGGGTATAATAAGGGGCCACTTTTTTAGAAGGCCATTCTCCCGTTCCCTCAATAGGACGTTAGCAAAAAGAAGCTGCTGAATGCATTTTCTATCAAGAATGCTACGCGGGTTTGCGTCTCTAAGGTAAGGTTGTGCAAGCATCTCAATCATCAGGCTCCCGCGCCCTGTGAGGGAGCGCGGGGGTTTGAGTTAAGATGAACACACAAAGATACCTGAGAGAGCAATTACTCGAGGGCACTCTGGATGCAAAAAAACATGCATAGCAGAAATTTTTTATGCGGTAGGTCCCTGTATTCAAAACTATGTTTAAAATCTTCTTTTTTTTGTTAGTTAGCTTTTTTAAGCCCTTATTCTTTTCCGTTCCCCTCCCAATACAGCCCTTCTACCCTATTAAATGTGCCCCAGTAGCCCCTTTACAAAGTGGCCCCCTATTATTCCCTTCCCCTCCCAAAACAGCCCTTATTCCCATTCAAACATTTTTTTGGCTTCTTTACCACAAAATTATTACTTAAAATGGTTAGAATTGATTTGGCGCTAATTTAAAACAAAAATGTTTTTGGACCATTTTTCGATTTTTTGCCTTGGTCTCCCAAGGTAAACCGATATTTTTTTCGAATTTTTAGGAACCAAAGTGTTGTCGTGCCTATTCAGGGGTCAAGAATCACGGTTATGAGGTCGGTTGGCTCTTGTGTCAACAAAAATTTTGCGCTAGCTGGGGGGATTCTAAACTATAGCCGAAATTTGAATAGGAAACCTCAAATTTCAGATAGTCTCCGTGAAACTGATCACCCCGTCAGTTGTGTCCGAGCGTCTAAAGGTGCGTGCTTCTCTGGCCAAAGCCGGTCTGGAGGAGTTGCTCTCCAAGGGCCTCATCAAATGTGTGGTCAAACACGGCAGTCAACTTGTCTACACTCGCGCTACCACCAAAGGTGACGACGGTGTTGTTGTTGCTTGAGCATTGAAAATGTCCGTTTGATTGTTACTTTATTGCTTCTGTTGTTGTTTTTGCTTGAAAACAATAAACTTGTTTAGTTAGTCTGTGTATTACTTGACAAAAGTAGCAAAACTTGCTTGTAATAATTCTGACCAAATTTTATGAAAAGAGAGTTTTGCATTAAAAAAACCCCTGGGAAAACAGGAAATGAAATTTATTCGAATGGCAATTATAAAGACGGCACTGCCTCAAACTGGTCACAGCCGCTAAAAATTTGAATTTTAGTGCATTAGGGAAAATTTGCACCAAACGAAAAGAATTTTGGATAAAAAGTAACTCGTGAGTTGCTCGACTCGTTTCAGACCGGTCGAGTAGATTCAAAGATCACGTATTACTTTTAACCTATTCAACTCGTTTCAGACACACGAGTAGAGTTCTGGGTTACGAGTAACTCGTGACCCTACTCTAGGGTTGGCATATGGACATCTTTCCAGAAACCTTTCGAGAAAACTTTCCGGTAACTTTTTATGAAAAGAAAAACATGGAAAATTTTCCAAACAATCGGAAAGAAATTAGTTTCAAAGTTCTTTTGTTCCAGGAGTTTTTGTTGCGTATGTTTTTCAGGTCTAGCATGCAGTTTTATGTTTTATCACTAATTGTTTAAATCCTTTTCGTTAACATAATTTCGATTACAGTTTGCGGCTCTAGTAAAGAGTGGAGGGTTTTGCCTTGATCCCCTTGTTGTTTTTTATAATAACAATGAAAAAATCTTCCAAATTCTCGACTTTTTTTTCACTGGCATATCGTCTTGAAAGAACTAAACACAAAAAATAATGATTTAACAAATGAAACAAGAATAAAAATCAACAAAAAAACGCAAAAAACAACAGGGGGGACCAAGGCAAAAAAACCCCCACTCTTTACTAGGGCCAGAGCTATGTCAGGAAGAGAGCTTACTTGTAGCTGGAACTATTTCACTATTTCAAAATTTATTTATTTAAAGATGCCTTTTTTGAGTCCAAGGCTACAATTTAAGCAAGCGAATGGTTTGGCGACCAGAAAGAAGATTTTGTGAAGGTAAGATTTTTCCCTTTCATCTGTGCAAAGAACTGTTTAGATTCTGCAAGACCGAGAAGAATTTTCCAAGTCGGATATTTCTTAGTTTCATGATGTTCTGGAGCCGTTGGATCGAAGAGATCGCTAAAATATGATCGGAAACAGTCAACAATCGATCTTTTGGCAAACAAGTGCTTACGCAATCCAATGTTTGACAGGAAAGAGCAGCAAGTAACAATTTTTTCTCGTTGACATACAAACCATTCCTATTTTAGGTGCTGGCAGAGTGGGCTTCATGGTTGGCCGAAACTGGTATCTTTTTTAAGGACAAGCGCGCTTATTCTTGGAAAACACTCGATGGCAAGATGGGTGCGCTCACCTGGTGGACAGCTTGGTATTTAGACACTCTTCTCTTAAATGTCTTCAGATGCTCTACAAAGTACCGATCTCCACGGCGCCTGCGGAAAGAAACTGGTCGCTCCGCGGTTCGATTCGAACAAAGGGTCGGATAGATTAAACTTGCCAATATCTTACATTTTATTTCATAATTACAGTGAAAAGTGCTTCTCAAGTGACATTTATCAAGTAAAATCTCAGTACTCAGATCTATTCAAGAAGAAACTGCTGAAGGAATAAACTTGTTTGAAGATGAATTTGATATGTTTTTGAGCGAGTTTCATTATATGTTATGCTCGTTTCAATAAAAGAAAATACAAAGTCGCATGTGATTTTCGTCCGATTTCCACCCGCCAACTGGAAAGTTTTCCAGAAATCTTTTGGAAAATTTTCCGGAAAACTTTCTAGTTCTTTTCTTTCCGGCAAATTAACCAACCTTACCCTACTCGATTCTGTGTCTGATAGGATTGTTTTCAACAAATTCTGTGGACAAGGAAAAATTATTTTACCACAGGGGGAGGGGGGAGTCGAGGCAAAATAGGGGTACATACTTTTACACAAAAGTTTTGGGAATATCTGGTTTTTGTGCATACTTAGTGCACTTCTGACACAAAAACTGACTTTCACTGCAAAATTTAGGTAAAAGTTCAACTTAAGATGAAACTGACTCGAGATGCTCAATTCGAGATGGGATCAACTCGAGACGGTCGAACCGAGATGGTTTTGCAAAACGTTTAAATAAAGGAGCGATCAACGCCGATTGTGATGATTGTGTACATAAAAGCCTTTTTATTAACTATGAATAGTGTTTAAATGTCTCCTAAGCAATTTTTATACGGTAAAAACGACAAAGAAGGTGTTTTCCGACGTTTTTCTTAATAAAAAGCTGAGTTTTCAAAAAAAAATTGCCAAATTTGATTTTTTGCCTTTGTTCCCCAAGGTAAATTACGTTAGAAAACCACGCTACTATGTTCTTCTACTATATTTTGGTTACTGGAGCTGAGCAAAAAGAGTCTTAAAATGCATTTTAGTCAAAAGTCTTGTTCGGATTCTTGTTGCAGGTAAGTCTGTGTGCGCATCTCTAACCCTCCAAGACCCCTGCGCCCCCGAAGGGGGCGCAGGGGGCTTGGAGAGTTAAGGTTGAGATGTGCACACATACATTCCCATGACTCTGGTTGCATAAAAAAGGCATGCATACCAGATTTCCTATGAGCGGTAGGCCCCATCTAACAAAATTATGTTCAAATTGCATCTTTTTAGAGTATTCGGGTTCCCTTTGAGGTCGGCTTACCTTGGAGGACCAAGGCAAAAAGTCAAAAAAATTGGCAAACAAATTTGAAAACTTAGCTTTTTATTAAGAAAAACATCGGAAAACAACGTTTCTTTATCGTTTTTACTATATAAAAATTACTTAGGAGACATTTAAACACTATTCACACATATTTAATAAAAAGGGGCCCCTCAACCGAACAATTTCCAACATTTTTTCAGAAAATTTTTGTTAGTTTATTTGATTGTCCGCCACAGCGATGAACCAGCTTTGAGAATTTACGATTTCGGAAGAAAGACTCGCGGCTTCTTGTTTCTGCTGGCGCGGAGGTTGTCTTTCATTGTTCACTTTCATTTTTTCTTCTTCGCTGTTGGCCAACTTAACAAAAAAGGATTAAACTAAAATTAATAGAATAGATGAAACCAACTTCATCAAAGAAAACTATCGATTCTCCAAGTTTGCAGTGCATCGGGAAATTGTGACGCTGCTTTCCGTGTTACGACCCAGCCGTATTTATTGTTTGTCTTCCCGCTATCCCATACAGCGAAAAGAAATACACAGATCAACTGGGGACCAGATCAGATATATATTACATATTTTATTCAATACATAATTCTGGGTAAAGGAAAGCTCGTAATTCAAGAGTACGATCAATAAACTGAGATAAAGTTGCGATGAAAAGGGCCTAGATTATTAAAATACAATTCAGTTGCTTAGTTTAGATCAGAACTGAAAAGGTAGGTAAAGGCACTTTTTGCAAAACCATCTCCAGTTGACCGTCTCGAGTCAGTTTCGTTTCGAGTTGACCGTTGTCCCAAAATTTATTTGTTAGAGATACAAATTTGCACCAAAAACGAAAAAAGTTCAAAAAATTTTTTGAAAATTCTTGGCATTTTGTATCCAAGTAGCTTCCTGCCCTCTTATAGTGTCTGTCCTAATATCGGGTGTACTTTTTACGAGCTTTCACTGTCGTGATACCTTGGGACGACTTTGGGTGTCAACACAAGGGTGCCACTTTACGGACAGTCTAAAGTCACTGGGCTGTTTAATCTTTCAGCATTTTTTTTCAACTTGTCTAAAAGAGTCGTATTTATCTTGATTAATGGAAGAAAATCCTAAATAATCGTTTTCAGTAGAGTCATGAACGATTCCAAGTTTTCCAAACAAAAGAAGTCTCAAAAGCGGTTCTTCCAAGCAGAATCCGAATCTGACGATGGGGATGTTCCAATTAGCAACGACAGGCTGCAGCGACACGACACTGGTGCTGACAAATTAAATCCGGTAGTTTTATTTCATATAAAAATGTAAATTATCCCTCTAACACCCTCATTTACAGCAAAATTCTAAGACCAAGGTTGCGCGTGATCGAATGGTTAAAAAGAAGAAGAGATTTCTCGAGCGAGCCGAAAAAACTGCCAGAGCCGAGTTGTTGAACGAGACTGAGCCCGGGTAAGCACTTCTCTTTACTTCTATCAACGAATAGAATGGCAAAAACCATTTCCAAAAAAAATTCCCAAAAATTTTATTCTGAAAGCCATTTGACCCGAGACCGTTTCCCCAAAGGAACTTTGACCCAAGAAAATCATTCTTGAAATTGGGTTCAAATTGACCCGCCTGCACTTTGTATTCTGGAGAGTAAACTTCAAGAGCATTGACAATATTGCTTTCCCGAAATCTACTGAGGTGCGGTAGAAAAGTTAGGGAATGTGAAAAATACCTTTTTCTGTGCAATTTATGGTAAGCACATCAATCCATAATATCAAGATACTATGGACTGGTGACCAGCCTAGCTGAATCTTGACTTCTCAGAGGGTCCAACTAGACATCTATCTGAAGGAGGGCTGGGTATAAGGGTGTAAAGGTTGAGGTATGACCACTGCTGTTTTAAGAGGATAAGATCAAGGAAAAGTTACTACAACAAAATATCATGGTCGTGCTAAAATCCTTTTAACTTTTCTGGGCTAAGCCAAGCTATCTTCTTGCCCCTCGAAGTCTTAAATCTAGCGTAGGGACACAAACCGAAGAAGGGCCGATTCATTGATCTCAACGCAATGCTACCTGGTAGCAAGGCACACATAGGATAAAATACCCGAACTTGTCCATTTCTTTACCGAAAAACACATTTTTTACTTTCAAACCCTACATCCACTGCAACGAGCTCATTTTACCAATTGAATACCAGCTTTTTCGTAGGTAATTGTAGTTGTTGTTCGAAATTCCAAGTTCTAAATGCCAAGTTGAAGAATTTTTTATAGTTAATCGTTCTTAGGGGAAACATCTCTTTGGGTGAAACGAATTCGAGGATAACGTTCCTTTTAGGGAAACACATTTTGGGCGAAATGTCACATAGTCGAATAGAATGCATGGAAGAGTCCTCCATCATATATCCACTTCCAATTTTCAGTGGAATACACAGTGAAGATCAGCCCTCCTACTTGGTCACTCAGAAGCAAATTCGCGATGCTGTGGACATTGTTAGTGCTACAAAGGTTTGTTGCCAATATTTATCCGTTTTGTGCTTTATTTTCTAAGGCTTTTTCGTTTTCAGAGCTTTGAGCTGGACTTGGATAAATTCGGGCCTTATCGCATAAACTACACCAGAAATGGACGGCACATGCTTTTGGGAGGCAAGAAGGGCCATGTGGCGGCTTTCGACTGGATGACCAAGGACTTGATGAATGAGACAAATGTGATGGAATCAGTCAGGGATGTACAGTAAGCAACTTTTTTTTGATCAAGCCTTGCAGAAAAGACCATAATTTTGATTTTCGGGTCTCGGTCTTTTTGCTTCTCTGCCCATGAGTGCTTAAAAGAGAAGGCCGTTATTTACAAAGTTGCAAGCTCTGGACAGACTTTTGGTTGAGTTAACAAGACATACAATGTCTAAAGGCTTATAATATGGAGTTCTGTAACACCGGGTTCAGACTGATTGCCAAAAATTTATTGTAAAATAAAGGTTTTTGCGATTCAAAGGAGGTTTGCTCTTATGTTGGCTTCATTTTATTATTATTCGAGCAAATATTTTATGAACGGTACTTTCGTTACATTCTTGATGGTTCCGGACTAATTGTTAGAATTTTGAGAAACTACCAGACCAAAAATTACCATACAAAAAGGGGTAAGCTGGTAAAACAAAATCCCTGCAAACCGTTAAAGTACAACGTTACCACGCAGAGATCCAGTTGTTTGCCAATTGGATTTCATTGTTAATTAAGGGGAATGCAAAATTTTCGTTGGTATACCGCAGAAACCATATTCGTAACCCCTATATTAAACCGTAATTTCCGATAAATAGTCGCCAATTTTTTCATTTGAGTATTAGACCAAATTCCTGGCTTTACACCACTTTATAACCCGCTGGGAAGATTGATGGTAGTAAACTGGCAATATTTTTTCAGTGTAAATCCTCGTTAAAGTCGTATTTCTCCTTATTTACATATATAATCTTTTTGTATTTACAGATGGTTGCACGTGAATACGATGTATGCTGTGGCACAGAAGCGCTGGCTGCGGGTTTACGACAATCATGGCACAGAACTGCACTGCATGAAGCAGATGCATGATATCAAGAGGCTCGATTTCCTTCCTTATCATATGCTTTTGGTGGCCGCGGTAGAATATCTTTTACTCGGAAATTTTGATCAAAATTTTCTGGTTTTAGTCGAGCAGCTCATTTCTGCATTACTTGGATGTATGCACAGGCAGAATGGTGGTCTCTTTTCCTACAAATCATGGAAAACTTGATGTGTTGTCCCAAAATCCAGCTAATGCTATTGTTTTGACGGGAAGTGCCAAAGGTGATTCGTTTTTGGACTGTGTAGTTTGATTGTAAGATTGCAAACATATATAGGGTGTGTTTCGATGTGGTCTCCTAACTCCAAGCAACCTCTCGTAGAGCTCTTCACTCATCATGCCGCTGTTCGGGGAATTGCTGTCGAGGAAAGTGGAACCTACATGGCGACTACAGGGCTTGATAAGCACATGAGGTATGCTGGGTAGTTTTTTTAGTGGTTATCGAACAAATTTAGTTTTTTTGTACTTCTCAAAAACAATAGACAAAAATATAAAATTTTCAGCTTGATTAAACCCTTCACTATTTAAACCTTTATTATTGACTTTTTTGGGTTGATAGAGAAAGTTAAAGATGCAAATAGGTAAATAATCCGGCGTCGCCTGAGTTCGACTTTTTTAGCTGTTGTCTCAGAAAGCACTCGCCTCATTTTTTAGAGCTCAATATTTTGTACATAACTTCCAGTAAAAGCAAAATGAAATTTGTCAAAAATTTTTTTCCCACGATGGTAATTAATGAAGGGTCTGAAAATAAAGCTCAAATTTAGGTCTGTGTCTAAATTCCCTACCACTGTTTACCAATTGCATTCTTTTACCATTGGTTCATCGGGCTTAGAGCGTTCCTTTTTCTAAGTATTTTTTGCAGGAGTTAATGAGAACAGGCCCGACTGTTCTTTTCACCATTTTGGGGAGGTCCCAAAATTAGTTTCTGTTTTTTGATGAATTGAATCATTTCATTAATTTATTGCTACCTTTCCAGGATCTGGGACCTGAGAAATTACAAGCAGCTGCATTCCTACGTGATGCCGGTCTCATATTGTGAAGTTGCCTTCAGTCAACGAAAATATGTGGCTGCTGCGGCTGGAACTGTCGTTCAGGTGATTGTGATAAATATGAATATGGCTTTTCTGATGTAACTCACACGATTGTGTTGCAGGTGTTCAAGGATGCTCACATCGGTCAGGCTAAAACTCCCTACATGCAGCACTATTGTCCTTCGGTAGTCAGCGACCTACAGTTCTGTCCTTATGAAGATGTTCTTGGAGTGGGCCATGAGCATGGATTCTTAAGTCTCCTTGTTCCAGGTTTCATTCTTTTCTTTATTACCTCCCAAACCAGTTTTTTCCAGGCGCTGGAGATCCCAATTATGATGCTCTCAAAGTAAATCCATTCGAATCCAAGAAGCAAAGGCAAGAGCGCGAGGTGAAGATGCTGCTGGAGAAGGTTGGAGATTTTCAGTCTTATCCATATTAATTTCTATGTTTTGTTCAGCTTCAACCAGAACTGATCACGCTGGACCCATCGGACATCAACAAGATCAATCGTGTCAACCTTAAGCAGACCCTGGACTACAAAGCCAAAGTGTTGAAGATTAAACCGGACGAAGTGAAGGACGCAGAATAGGAAAGCCCTTGTTTATTGTTGTTATATCAGTCCATTTTGTTGTCATTGTTGTAAATCTTTTGTTGGAAGAGCTCAAATAAAACATTTTATTGGAACAGTAGAATATTGTGATGAATAAGTAGATTGCAAAGTTAGCTGGGGGCCAAACTTTGTCTAAGTAAACTTCGCTGGATAACTATGCGCAGGAGGATAACTATGTTTTGTGTCCAGTGGGGACAACAATAATTTATCGGGATAATAATTTATACTAGATTTGGAAAGGATGTCGTAATGGGGCTCGGAATTTTGGTTTTATTCTGGGAACAATTTCTAGTTTTGTGTGCTTTGGAAGTTTCTTGCATTTTTTCGCTAATTTAGATTGGCAGGGTCCTGGTAAATTCTCCGTTCTGGTTGCATGTTTTTTTTATCGTCGGGTAAGGACCAAAACAAAATTTCGAGGGCTCACCCACACTATGGCACAAATCAGGTATCGAGTTGGCAATATTCAAGTTAACGAGGAGCTTGTTATGACTTAAGTTATTTTGACTCAAATCCTTTTTGAGGAAATTTTTTTACAATAAACTTTTCTAGAAATTACCTGTTATACTATTTTCAATGTTGTCTCCAATTGAGGCATCAATTAGTGTACTACCATGCGATTCACTACAAATTGTGATTCCCTGCAGCGATTCGCTACACTTGCGATTCCCTACACTTTTGAATTTTTTCTACTTTTAACTGTACACTAACGGGAACATTCGCAGTTTCTACTTATACATTTCTACTTAAATCGGTTTTTCTGAGGCGCCTTCCCATCACC
>JAKMXJ010028290.1:0-11518 GCA_029339935.1 Anguina tritici
TACCCGAATTGATGCAATACTAGTTGGTACCTCTGAAAAGTGGTTGGGACCGTTTGCGGATGTAAATTTGCGGATTTACTTTTGCGGACGTAAAATCTGAGGACTTACTTTTGCGGCTGAACTTTTGCGGATGAATGTTTGCGGATGTGACATTTGCAGATGACGTTTTGCGTATTATGTTTTGCGGAGGAACTTTCGCGGACCGCTTTTTGCGGAAAGGACTTTTGCGTACGATAATTTTACATTGCTATGTTTGTACATCTAACACTTGAAGGCGATTCGTCGCTTCCCAACTAATACTTAATTACAGTTCTAAAATAAAAACAAAAGTAAAGTTACTTTTGTCCGGAAAAATCCTTCTGCAAAACCGGTCCGCAAATTATCGTCCGCAAATGTTCCATCCGCAAAAAAAAGTCCGCAAATTAAAAGGGTGGCCACAAAAGTGCCTCCGCGAGTTTCTGTCCGCGTAGGATCATCCGCAAATGTTTGTCCGCAAATTCCCGTCTGCAAATATTCTATACGCAACTTTCCGTCCTCAAGCGTCACGTCCGCGAATTTATATCAGCAAAAGGTCCCAACGCCAGAAAAGACCAAAACAGCCTTCTGCTCTTGAGAGTGTTTAAAGTAAAATTTTTTGAGAAAAACTGGGATTTTTACTTCAGAAACTGTTTAGAATTGTTGCTTTTTGGAATTAGGATGTGACTTGGGTCACTTTTCAAAACATGGTAGTATGGGAGAGCCTCGACTAACTTTCTAGGTCCACTTACAAAAGAAAAATTTAGGAGGAGTCAAACTTGGCCTTGGGGACTTCATCTTCTACAGTGTGAGTTCTTTTCCGATGCTAGTCTTCTCACTTTACTAAATTTTTGCAAATATTTAGGTTCTTGTCGGAAAAGCAAGCAGTTTCGGTGACTGGAATACAACTATTGCATGTTACGTGGCTATCTTGGTGGTGAGTGTATTTGTATTTGAAATTTATTTATCACTGTTTACTTTATCTCTTTTTCATCTACTAGAAATCTTCCAGGGCCTTGCCTTCACTCTGATGCTGCTGGCGTTGTTCCGAAAAGCGTTGCCAGCCTTGCCAATCTCCATCTTCGGTGGGATCGTATTCTACTTTGCTACTCGAGAATTGATGACTCCCTTCACCAGTGAACTCTCCATTCGACAATATTTGTTGTAGAAACACTGCATTTTCTTATCAAGTGCACAGATCTCTTTTGCTGACTTGTTGCTTTTTGTTCAGTATTGCTCTTTTACATGTAATAAACGTCTGTTTGTTGTTGATGTGCAAAACACAAAAACACCTTGCAATCTCCCTAAATATAAATTTATGTGGCCAGCTTCCCATTTGGTTTTTGGATTTAGGGCTGGCATCCATTATGTCATACGTTTTTCGACTTCGCAATGGGACATATGTTGTGAGAAGGGGTTGATTTCACTTTTTTTTAATCCTGTCATTTTCCATCAAAAATTTTGCCTTGGGAAGCATAACCAGCCCCAAAAGCTCTAAAAACCTAGGAAAAATCTCTCTGAAGGATGGCGTCTACCCCAAAAGACGCTCCCAACTGCAATTACCAAGCTGTTAGAACCCAAGAAAACAAACAACTCTCAGCTGGAGGTGAAGAAACCGAAGAAAAGACCCAAAAATCTGGAGGATGTGGAAAAGTAATGCAATAAGTAAATCACTCCCCTGATTTCTTTTGATCTATATGAGCCTGAATTTCAGCTGCTAATGCATGCCTCCGTCACATTCTTCCTCTCCCTGGCCACCGGACTCTCCTGGGCCTGTGGCCGCCAATTCACCAAGACAGCTTTGAACGTAGATGCTTCCAAGTTCTATGCCCCCTACTTCCTGGTCTGGTTCAACACCTGCTTCATGTCCATTTGCTACCCTGTGTTTGTTGTCTACAACAGCGTCTTCAATCAAATTTCTGTCAAGGAATGTTACTCGGAAGCTGAACTGGTGTTTGGCAAAGATGGGCTCAGCCTAAGGTAAGATTTGATTGAAGCCTGGTCATGTAGCAGGGCTATTTGGTGAGTTCTTGCATGACAACCTCGATAGTTCAGTGATTAGACCACCGGAAGCTAGTGGGGTTGCAGGTTTCCTTCCAATGTTCCTCTTCGACCTTTTGCTGGTAGCACCTGGGCAAGTAGTTATAATCGAGTTAGCATTAGTGGTAGTTATAATATTGGGTTAATGCATAATTATCTGGGATTTTTCTAATAGCTTTTCGAACAATTATTGTTGTCTTTTGCTAAAGCGTCTTATTTTTTTCATTATAGTGGAACAATATGCGAGTTGAAAACCACATCCATCTTCGCCATATCATGCTTTACCACTTTGAGAATTCCGTCGTGTTTCACCATCGTTATGCTCGGCCATTTGTTGAACGGCGTGTTGTCCAATCCATCAATGAAAAACGATGGGAACTGTCTTGAGCATTCGCCGTATTCTCCAACAGAAGCACCAACCCCTATTGTGTTAATCGCCATAGCCATTAAAAACTGGGTGGTGGGCAAAGTTTTCGACGATTTCAATGAACTTGTTGCTGAGGTCAAAGCGTGGATTCTATCGAAGAGCCGCAACTTTTTTGCCCGTAGGATTGACCTTTTACCAAGCAAGTGGGAATTAGTCATCGAAGTAGATGGAGATTATGCACCAGAATAATTATTTTTGATGTTTCGTCAATGCCAAATGTAATTTTCGTGAATAAAAATGTTGTCGCAAAATATAATATAATTATGCATCAACCATATACTTGATGCTAACCCTAGAGCTAATACTAGTGCCAAAAATATACAGGGAGGACCAAAGCGGAATGTTAGCATGGGTGCTAGCCTGCTAAATTTTTTAAGCATCATCTCAACATTTGGGTCTTTTGTCTTGTAAAGCATATTACGGTGATTTTTTTCGCTGAATTGTGGTCGATTTGTTGTTAATCTGTGTTTCTGTTTAGTTTCTCTGGTAAATTATGGGTTTCACCAAGGAAATGTGTGCATGTCTCGTTGAAATCGTGAAGGAAAAACAGGTTACCTCTCTACTCACTTCCGAATTTCCCGACAAAGATAGTTATTCCGTGGAGGAGGTTAGGAAGACGTTTGTGAAACTCAAGAATCAGGTTGAACAGGTGATCGGTTGGTGGAAAAAGCACTACAGTTCTTTTTACAGTGAGCTCTGAATTTCTTTGGATTGTGTGCCGAAATTCATCGTGGCCGCTGCTGTACTCCACAAAATTTGCCGACTGCGCAACCAGGAAGATAAAGATAATGAAGAAATCGAAGACGCTCAGCCACAGGAGAAGTCTTCGCAGAATATCCAATAAATAGAGGTAAATATAAGAAATTATATTGTTGATCGTTATTTTTCCCATTGCGTGCAGATTGATTGTTCTTCGAGAGCGGAATAAAGAAGTTAAAAGTCATCTTGTACTGTGGGACAATTGGACTAATGCTAATAATAATCTTTATGCTTGCACCAATGCTAAAGCTAAGGCCTAAAGCTAATGCTAGCGCTAATGCTAAAAAGTTGTTGCTAATGCTAATGATTATAACTACCAGCCCTGGTTTTGATTCACCGACTTGTGAAAAGAGGACAGTGTGAAACCGGGATGGTCCCGAGAATAAGAGGAATATGGAAGATAGCTATTAGTGAGGCCTTGGGCTACAACCGCGATATCTCAGTTGGTAGGGCATTGAAAGCTAGAGCAAGAGGGTCGCAAGTCTAATTCTTGCCCAGAACAATTTTTTTCCTTCACCTTTACTGTTACTTTCTTAAATCTGCTGTATTACTCGTGCATGAGGGTGCTACTTTGATTGAAAATTGCCTTAGAAACAGCACTTTTATTGACTTTTATTAGCTGAAAAAATAGGCTGACCCTGAACGAAAAACCTTATTACTGCGAAAAATTTGATGAAACTCACCTTTACAGCTCATTTCTGAGGAGAACCAGCCTTTTCCTTATGCTCTGGATGGCACCCAACTACACCTACACCCATGCTCTAGGTTGCCACTAGTTTTGGTTTTAATGTATAATAAAATAAAAAACGTCAAGGCTACATTTCCGCCTCTGCTGCCTTCTGTATTGCCAGCTCAAATGTGGCGATTGTTTGTGTTCTAGGCTGGATTATACTCAGGGATGAATTCTCTATATTACAGGTATGAAATAGGCATAATTTAAGGTGCTTGAAACCACTTTGAACTGTTTAGTCAATTGCCGCTGTGTTTGCTGTTGTGGGTGTGACTATTATTTCCGCGGACAAGGAATTTGCGGGCAACGCAACTGGAATTGCATTAGCTGTATTTTGTGCCTTCAGCTCGGCACTTTACAAAGTATAATATCCTAAACAAAAGGGTATTTGACCTGTGTTTTTTTTAAGTTAAACTAAGACAAATTCCTATAGTCGAATCTCTCAATAAGGTAACCGTCGGGAGAAAATACTTTATTTGAACACTCAGTTTACCTCAAATCTTCTTTATGTCATAAATTTTTCGACTTCGCAACGGGACATATGTTGTAAGAAGGGGTTGATTTCAATTTTTTTTAATCCTGTCATTTTCCACCAAAAATTTTGCCTTGGGAAGCATAACCAGCCCTAAAAGCTCTAAAAACCTAGGAAAAACTCCGTCTAGGTTGGTTGTTCTCTTTGCAGTAGGCCATGAACTTCTGAAACACATGAAAATATATTCTAGCTATTTTACACAGTGCAAAAAATTACCTTTCTAATAGGAGCCAATTTATCTTCCTTTTTCCGTAAAAGCTTGTTATGAAAACGAATTGCGCGGAGGAGAATTTGGTATCCGTCACGCGAGAAGGTCAAGCGAGCCGGACTCAGTGGAAAATATGCAGTGGGAAGATACTCCATGGAAGCCGCTTACCGTAAAAGCTCTATTAGAAGGGCACCCCCTAATAAACCGGCACCCTTTAATAAACGGGCACCATCTAATAAACGGGCACGCCTTATCAATTGATGCCAACGAATACTTTTGTTTTCTATGACTGAAAGTCATTAAAAGCAATGCTAAAAACAAATTTATTGTTCAATGTTAATGATCAATTAAAACAAACAATTTTCTTCGTCAATGTTTTCTAGTTCTGCTCGATCTTCTTCGCCTTCCAAAAGGCTGGCCTCCTCGTCCTCATTCCTCCCATCTCGAGCTGCGTTTTGAAATTTAATTCGCCGAAGAATGTCCAACGCTGTAGTTCCAATTAGTCCGCCCGGTTGGAAGCACGTGATTTGGTCATCCTCAGATTCATCTGTGGTAGTAGTGAGAGCATAATATATACAAAATATTTGAAGATAAAATGTGATCATTTTTTGAAAAGGCAAACCTTTAAAAGACCTGGCAATAATCTCCTTGGAAAACTCTTTCCACATTCGATCTACCCACTCCAACACGACTTCCAGTGACGGTGCCTTGGGATTTCCCGCTGGTGTCCACTCGCGTCGATCTTTGTTGAGCATCTATAGGCCGTAGTAGTGACGGATCCGCTGCTTGAATGGCTTGTTCCACGAGACGCCAGGTGCCTAAATAACCAAGTTAAGAAATAAATAAGACAGAATTTCAGAAAAATAGGTTTACCTGGATAAATTTTGTGCTACCACCGGGTATGTATGCCGCCTCGACGTTGAGATCTTTTAGAACTTTCTTTTCTCGCTTTTTCTCCGTTCTCCTCTCGCTCTTGTGGCTTGCAAAGGCGTCCCATACTAGTAGTCGCTTGCCAAAGAATAGCTGCCCGCCGATGCATTTTTTTGTTCTCCAGGGATTGTAGGGCGGTAATATTTGAATCTTTGGGTAACCACGTCTCTGCTGCCTATTCATAATGGTCTTGAAGACAGGCTGACTGAATTTCCGACATTGGAAGATCGTCATCTTCCAAGTCAGAAACGTATTCCTCCCATTCCGCTTCAGCATCACTACTCTCACTGTCGCTTGTGTCAGTGAACTCATAAGACATGGTATATAGCTAAAACTTTATGCAAGCCCAAGACAAAGAATAATGAATACACTAAACTGAGCGGAGAAACAATGATTTTTTATTTTATCACCAGGAAATCTTTCCCCTGCAATTTTGGTATTAATTTTTTTAATGACTTTATAGAGGAAAACTATGGAGAAAAGCACTGCTCTACGCCATGATTCCGAATCTGTAGTCGTTTCCATTTAGGTGAAAAATAGGCCCAATTTTTTGTAAACTGGTCGGTTTTTGAAAATGCTGCCCCGCATTCTTTTGGACTTTCAGTGGCAATATATATTGATGGATGTGGCCCACGATAGCACGCTGGAAAGCGCAGACACAGTGCTTTCTAATATGAATAAAATGAGCTCTTGAAACAAATAAAATTGATACACTCCAAGGGAAAGTACGAAAGTGTGCCTAAATCAGTACAGAAAAACGAAATCGGGGTCATTTGAGGGGTTTTCATCAGATTCCGGCCGCCCAAAGCGTGATATTCGTGTTCAGCAGGTTGAAAAACCTCCAGATAAACTATCATTACAGTCACAAATTCCCGTGTCAAAATCACTTTTTTAAAATTTCCACATAAAAGTGGCAACTACACGGTACAAATTCAAACTCTCGACATGTGAAGTCCAAGAATGGAAGCGTATACACTATACCACCTTGACACTCCACTAAGGGTCATCACACACATACGGCTTTTCAGAAGGTCCGAAAATGTTCACATTTGACTTTTTTTGAATTTTAATATTTCAAATTAAATTTCGCTTGAAGAAAATACTTTATTTTGACTTCATTTTGTGTTTTATGGTCAATTTTGGGAGGGATAGGATTTAAGCTCAGATTTTTCCTCGATTTCTTACTCAAGAGAAGGCTTTATTTATTAGAAATTAAGAGGAACAATGCGAAGGCAAACATTAATATCAAATAGGAAATTTTGAAGACAACTTTTCTCGATAGATTTTCTCACAAATAAATTTCGTTTTCTGATTGAAGAAAATGCACCGCTTTGACAGGCTGTTCCGACATCAGACTAATTAACTAAATAATTAACACTTTAGGGACACGGACATTTCACTCAAAAACCGTTTCGTCCGAAGCTGTTTCGTCCAAAGGGACGTTCCGTCCAAAAATGATTTATAAATTTTTGCATACCCCTGTTTAACCACCAGAATTGTTGTTCAAATTTAAATTCTACACTACACACTTTAATTGTTCTTCAGAAGTCGTTAACAAGTGTTTGTGAACCAAAAAGTGTGTTTGTTGAATATTTCGTCCCAATTATATTAACCCCACTAGCATAAAACCATTTAATTCCGAGACACGGACGTTTCGTCTAAAAGCCACTAGTTAAAAATTTTAAAAGATATATTTTGGTGAAGAAACCGTGTGAGAAAAACAAAAATTAACATCAAAAAGAAATCAACAAAAATAACGATATCTCAAATTGAGACAGAAAACCGTGACCGATCGGAGTTCCGGGTTTTGTTACCCAAAAATTCCGACATTTGGACACACGCGTTTTAGGACAACCGCCCTTTTGGACAATAGACAATTGGACGATAGCATTTTGGATAATTGCCTTTTTGGACAACCATTTTTTGCACCATGTAATTCAGGACTATTTATTTTTTTGGAAGCTGACATTTTGGACAATGAACGTATGGATAGCTGGTATTATTGACAAAAGCATTTTTGACAGCCGCCATTTTGGACAATCTAATTATTGTCCATTTCTAGTCTTTCCACCCCACTACTTTTTATCCACGTTTTATACCTCATTCCAGCGCAACTCACACTTCTTTTTTAGACCTGTCAATGTCTACAGCGATAATTATAGTCCCGAAGAGAGATTGGGCGAAGCAGAGCAACTGGAGGATGGCGTCTACTACAGAAACAAGGATGCTTTGATCTCCTTTTACTCTGGCCTGAAGAGAAAGCTGTATATGCTCTATGAGGGTATGTCTCCTATTATGTGAATATTGAAAGCATGATTATTTTATCTTTGGTTTTATCTTTTATCTAGGATTTTTCTTTGTTCACCCATGCAATGTCATCAAGTTAGTAGAAGACGAGGATTCTGAGCAGGAAGAGGACGAGGACCGAGAACAGATTGAGACTCCAAACCCAGCGGAGATTCTTCAGTGCTATTCCTGCAAGCCTGCCAAAAGATTGTTCTTCTGCACAGTCGCCAATACTACAAGAGCGCTGAAAACACGACCACGATGCGGATCCTGTCAATGTGAAGTGCCGCAAGCTACTATTCAAATCGCTGGCGATGTTAGAAAAGGAGCATCTGGTAGGAATAAATAGTTTTCATAGTTTTTCAGCTATTAATTTTTTATTTAAGACTCAAATCGAAGACATTATGACAGAGGCCGTGTTTGGGGTGCCTGAAGCTGTCATGGCTGCCGTGAAGCATCAAACCTGGAGGAAAGTTCTATCAAAACGACGAAAAGTAAGACTGTGTACTTTTCACAGCAATACAATTTAAAAATTGCTAATATCTAGACTCTTAAAGCGTATTCAGTAGGACCAACTGCTCCGAAGCAAATTTTCATTCCAGAAGATTGGGCAAGCTTTTCGGATGGGACTCCTTTTGTGATATATAATTCTGGTGTCGGATCTGAGGAACGTATTATTATTCTTTCGAGCCGACAAATTATGGAGGTAAGGTATAAATTAGAGTTCTGGTTCAATGATTTATACCATAATACTTTTTATACGTACACTATTGTTCTATATATTTGCAATTTAGAAACTTGCTGATTGTTTGCATCGGACGGAACTTTTGAGACAACTTCAATCGGATGGTACTAGAACAACAGTTTCCATTTTCAGTTGAATGGGTATGACTATAACATAGAAGATTTTTTAAAGCGGAGATTTTTAGACGATATATTGCTGCGGCTGTAGCTTTGCTTACCCGGAAAGACACTGAGACATACCGCAAAGTGCTCGATCAAATTGACCTTTGGATTAGAATTAATTTTTCCGACAAGGTTTGGAGGCCTAAGAAAGCGCTGAAGGATTTTGAAACGATGATAAGAAGCGCGATTCTTGAGGGATTTCTAAGTATGAAAAATTACACTTATGGTTTCTAAACTCTTAATTACGTTGAAGGAATTATTCATCGGGCCTGCTTTTTTCATTTTACTCACTGTCTTCGTCTAAGGATGAACAAATGGCGTCAGCTTAAAAGGGAGTACAACGAGTTTTAATGAGTACGTTTGGTTAGTTTTATTATCTACGAGTCTTAAATAGTCGACATTTTTTAGCAAGTTTCACGCTCTCGCTCTTATCAGTGATGTCAAAACGCCAAAAAACTAGCAGCTAGTTTACAAATAGCGGCTGATTTTTTAATTTTTAATTTTCTAAGAACTAGGTGTTATTATTTTCTACAATTTTGTTGGCGTTTTTATCATATAATTGATTTTTGACTGATTTTTCAACTTTTACCCATTAAAATCGGGTTTACAACTTTGTAAGTGCTAAAACATCGAATTTTATAATATTTGAAATGTCACCTTTAAGAAATGTATTGGTTAGACAAGATAGAAGAAAGCAGCATCGAAAAACCAATCCAATTTGGCAGAAGTATGGCATATCTCCAACTACAGTCTTTCAAGTGGTCACGGACAATGGCAGCAATATGATAGCAATATGACAATACAAAAGTGGAAAAGGGCGATATCTGCATGGGTCGTGTCTGCTTTTTTGAACTGCCGACTCTTTATTCACTTAAAATTCAGGCTCCTTCTTCGGAATATGGCAAGTATTACAAAGTGGAGATTCGGTCTTGGAATGTGCTTGATACAAGCTGCGAAGTCGTTTTCACAGAGTAAGATACAAAGGAAAGGGTCAAGCTGGCTGATTTGTTGACGTAGGGACTTCTGATATTTTGCTGCGTCACTTGCAACTAAATCTATATTCAGGGGAGATGACGTGGAATGGGACGATGACAATGTGGAGTTCACGGAAGAGGTTCCCACCATCAATTTACACCAAGATGAGCTGGCTAATAAGCTGAAGGTATTTTACCATTCGTTGCTCTAATTTGTCATATTTTCCTTATCTAGTGGTTCATTCCTGGCATCATTCCTGATATTCCGTTCGGCAATCTTTCGTTAAGCATATTTTTTTGTCCTTCAGTTGCCGCTGATAGTCGTTGCTTCATAGGAACTTAATATTTTATCTTCCCTACGACCTTGCTATTCGATTCCGCTGCTCATCCCAGAGATTTGGAGTCTGCAAAGAAGAATGCACTAGTGTCACACTATGTGGCCGGTTGGTTTTATGAATTTCTTCAAGAATTTTGAAGTACATTAAATTTTGAAGTACTAAATTACATGGCAATTTATGGTGATGGAACAAACACCGCGAAGATTTCAAATCTAGAGGAGAAGAAACATTGAGGAAATAAGAAGGAAAGTTGAAAAGTGTCGGGTGGTCTCCATTCGCAATACGTTTTTCTGCCGTTAGTGTTTATGCTGTCTCTGCCGTTTAGTTTAAAAAGAGTCGCAAGAAAATTTTCTAGGGAGTCTGTTAGCTAAATTCTAACTTGGCTTGTGTAGTCGCAGTGTTTCCGAGGGGTAAAAACTTCTGCATTGCTTACTGTTAATTTTTCTGTTGTCACGAAGAAGCACAAAGAGCTCTTTCCATCTACGGAGGGCTTCAAGAAAGTTTATGCTAAAATACCGATCACTGGGGTGATCCAGGAGATGATCTGTTATAATTCCTTCGGCTCTGGAACTTTTTCGGTTTTCAGTTAACACTACAGGAGGAAACATGGTTTCAAAACTTTCACTAGACCATTGACTCGATTCTTCCATAAAATTGTGACCTTGAAGGAAAAAATGATCATCAAACAAGTGTATGGATGTACGAAATACCGACAGGGTTAGAAAATCAAAAGTTATTTAAATTAATTTGAATCACCTTTGTAAAAATGCTTAGTCTCGAAAATCAAAGTGGTGCGGATAGAGACTCTCACGCAACAGAAGAAGGAACCAACCAAGAGTTGCAAAGCGCAGCGAGAGGCACTCAAAGCCCAGCTGGATGCATTCGATTTGACTACAATTCAAAAGAGCCTTACACTAGTCACGCGTGCTGCTTTGGAAGCCCAGCCGAATCCAAGAGAGGGAGAAGAAGATCGTTAAGAGGGCAAAAATCGCTTGGGCACACCAAAGGGAAAGGTATCCAAGCGGAGAGCTGGATAAATTAACTTGCTATTTCATGGCATTTGATTTGACCCCTAGAATTTTATTAATATTTTATTTGATTTTCTTAGTTGATGTCTGCCTTGTTGACTGCTTAGTTGAGTGGAATAAACCACTCAACTAAGCAGTGCACCAGTAAAGGAATTAATATTTTCAATTTGTGTTTATTTCTATTCCTCAGTTCCTCGTTTATCCTGGCCCTAGTTTACATACGGGATGTTTTTTTGCCTTGGTCCCCCCTATGATTTTTTCAATTATTTTAAATTTTTATAGCGTTGATATGGTTCGTACTATGCTAGTGAATGATATCGAGGAAATCGATATAGAGTCTATTCG
>JAKMXJ010028334.1:0-13618 GCA_029339935.1 Anguina tritici
GCTTGGGGTTGAGATGCGCACACACACACATACCTGAGAGACAAATCACTCTAAAGTGACTCTGGATGCATAAAAAAGCATGCATACCAGAGTTTTTTCGTGCGGTAGGCCCCAGTTGACAAAACTATGTTCAAATCTCATCTTTTTAGGGTATTTGGGTACCCTTTTTGGTCAGTTTACCTTGGGGGACCAAGGCAAAAAGTAAAATTTGGTAAAATTTTTTTTGTCGAAAATATAGTTTTTTATTAATAAAAACGTCAGAAAACGACTTGTTCAACGATTTTAGCGCAAAATTTTTAGCGTAAAAGTTACTTAGGAGACGTTAATACACTATTTAAAGTTGATAGAAAAAGGGGCCCCCAATGCAACAAGTGCCTAAAATGTGCCCATGAGTCAGCAAACAAAACGTAGGTCGATTATACGATGCCACATATATTTTTTGAATTTAGGGGGCCCGTCTATCACAGCGTATACGGTATGTGTGTATTGCAGAGATGGTATTGGGTGACTATTAACTCCACATTTTTCAATGTATACTGTTTTCTATGCCCCTACATTCGAGCCGAGCGCTCAAAAATTTCGATCCCTTTCGGGGTTGTGGAGGGCTCGGCTCAAATATTCCGAGCGCTTGACAACCTTAATCATGATCAATAAGGTAAGTGGAGGATGGATGGACCAATGGATGTAAAATTTGCAGCGGTTAGGTGAAACATTTACACATTTGGATTTTGATGTTCTGTTCTTCGTGTTTACCGTACTTCCAAGGGGTGTTCACGATGTAAATTACTCCAACTCCGACCTGTTCACGAACCCAAATTACTTCAACTCACGAATTCCATTTTACAGTTCGGGTGGTTCCCTCGTCAAACTTGTTCACAAATTGAAATTTTTTGCATAAATTTATTCTCAATATTTACTTTTTTATTTATTATTTACTGTTTACATTATTTTTGCTAACTTAAATCATATTTTCTTGAAAATCAACACTTCTTGTAAAACCACAGTAAAACTTTGCGGAAAATTACCAATTAGACAAAGATCAGATAGTGATAAACCGCAACTTAATAAAAATGTAATATCTTGCAAAAAAGGTAGCGGCACAAAAATACTCCAAATCCGACTTCGTGAACAGGTTGGAGTTGGAGTCGAAGTTGGAGTTGCAGTAAAGTGTGTTCATGATGCCAGATACTCCAACTCCGGCTTCCTGAAAGAGCCATTAGAGACTAGTGGCTAATTAGAGGAAATATGATATGCAGTTTGACACACACGTGTATGTGGGTATACTACAATACACTCCCGCCAAAAACACGCCCTACAACAAAATTACTATCAAGGCTGTGAGTCTACTTAACTATTCCAGTCTGGGGTAGGTAGCTATTGTAAGTTAATCTAAAAGTGGTAAACCTGAGTTTATGGAGCTTCTAAAGGTGTAAACAGACCATTGTATCCTATTCCAAATGATGTGGTGATAATTGTTTGAAGTTTCCAAAACTTGAGTTCGGGGAAATTTTTATTGGATATAGTTTTCTATGCGATGTTTTTCGTTCTTGGTGATTCCCTAATTATAAATAATCATTTAAGGAAAGGTTGAACATCAAGTGGTTTTTAGGACAATTAAACATCTGTTGCAAGCTTCTCGCATATCTTAAAAAAATATGAAAGTAGTATAGATACACCAGGTAGATTCACAGCCTCGCTAGTGCTAACTGACAGCCTTGATAGTGTTTTTGTTTTAAGGCTTGTTTTTGCCGGCTGTATAAACATTCGTAATTTTGAAGTCGGTTTATCCCCTAATGATTTGGATTCGCGAAGAAGTATTTCAAAAATGGAAGGCTTCGCAAAAATGCTTTTCTAATTCGGTGGTTTTTGGATAAATGAGTTTGGTCATTTGTACTGTCGGCATACCTCATTTTTCGGTTAAATTTTGCTTGATAACCTTAGTGTTTGTGTTTATTTTAAAATATACACAACATTTTTGACGCTTTTCTCAAAAACTCTCATTCCTTATAGATTCACTTGACTATTCGACACTTGTTCTCTTTACCGGATCCTTCAAAAAATTTTCCTTGTACGTTTTCGGGTTACCGCATAATGTTAGCGACTTGTGAAAATTACTTTACTATTTCAGAAGATAAAAATTTTGAGGAATAGTTGGTTAGCCTTTTGTTGTCCTGCTTGGGCGTTAGTCTATTAGCTAGACCTTCAACCGCATTTAGTCTTAAAGACAGTATACTAAATTGAAATCCTCAAAAACAAATAGTTAAATTGCGAGCTTATTCTACTTTAAAACGTCAATCCACTGAATAAGAAGTTTCGAAGGGGTCTTTTAACAAAAACTACCGAATTCAAAAAGGATCTTCGCCTAAATTACCAATTCCGAGATGGCTTTATTGCGAAACTATCCATTTGCGAGATGTTTTTCTCCCGAATGCGTGATTCCGCCGATTTAAAAGTTTACCAAAAATGCTTTTTACGAATCGAAGGCATTGCGAAACAAACAATATTCGAAACAATTTTGCGAATTATTTACAGCTGTTTTTGTCTCGTTCCGGCTCAAGCCATTCCTAACGTGCGCTGGCTTACACTTCGCCTAAACCCAATATCAAATTTAAAAAAGGGTTAAAAAGGAAAGAGCAGAGCCCTAAAATTTAAATCTGCTGTTGTTACCCACCACTATTTGCTACTACTCCTTTGAGCATATTTTTTTTTTGAGACTCAATACTTCACAATGGTCAAACTAGAGTAAAGCAATTAAATTTTTTCCAAAATAGTGGGACCCATTAGATTTGTTTCATCTTCAGTTTATAGCGAGTGGCTAATCCATACCTGTTTAAGCAGGAAGCACACTTCTGAAATTGTCTGAAACTAGTAAAAAAACAATAGAGGAGAAATGGCAGCAGCAAGTTTAGGTGTACAAAAAATGGTGGGAGGCTGCACACTACACGGGCAAGAGGGCGGACCGTTTATTGGTGTCTCGATGTGGGCACTACCCCCATATCATCAACCTACACACCTCAACACCTCCTCTCCTCCATGCATTCCATTAAACTGCGTTCTTTATCTCCCACTTATCTCACACAGCCAAACAAAAATGTGCTCAATCATTCCTGCGCTCCTCTGTCATCAATAGTTGTGCTGCTGGAGGGAGGATGTTCGCCCCATTCATATTCAAATTATGATCCGCCTATCCACATAGACAATTCACGAGTAGCGGTTCAACCATAATACCCTCTAAGTAGGTGGATTAAACTGCACGGAAGCTGTAGTACTACTGCTTGCCAACAGGAAATAATGCAAATGAAGTTGTGGGATATCGAGATAAAATGTTTGTGAGAAACAAGAATAAACTGGAAAACTTGTGTGAGAAATTTTGAGCACTCATGCGCTGGATCATACATTTGTGAAGTCTTGTTTGTTATAAATGGGTTGTGCTTTTTACCGGAACAGAAACAAGGATAGAAAGCAATTTTTTGCAAATTGAAAAAACCTTTTAGAATTAAGTTTTTCAGCTAAATTTCACACAACAAATAAAAACTTAATGTGATAAGAAAACATCTTTATCACATTTGCCCCTTCTAGATGAATTTGGAGACCAATTTCGCTATCAAAAACATATGATTCATAGTAAGCAAGAAATAGCGAGATGAAAAACATATGACTACTATCAAAAATTCCTAATAAACATATTCGATGGCAAACATAAACCAAAAACCCCTTCAATTTATGTAAAGTCAGACTCCTTTGTGGTATAACTCCAATAATTTTTTTCAAAATCAGGTTTCATCGTCTCTTAAGTAATTCTTTTTCGCTGAGACGATAAAGATATGTTTTAAGACACTTCCTACACAAAAAGTCGGCTTTCACGAAAAAAAATTTGATCAAAAATCGGCTTACTGCTTTGGTGCTCCAAGGTATACATCTATTTATTTACCGTATTTCCTCTAATAAAAGCCCTCACCAAAATCCGGAATTTTCTTTATTCATTTACCTATATTAGAGAATAAACATTGAACAAAGATCTTCCAGAGGATATCAAGCGCTCCATCATAGAGGGACTCTACCGCATAGGCTGGAATCAAGCAAGAATTGTCAAGGAGATGGTAATAAGAGACAGGCATGCTTCGATCATAAATAAAGAATATCTCGGATTTTGGGGAGAGCTTTTATTAGAGAAAATACGGTGTACCTTAGACTTATACCCTATCATGTTTTTATTGCTGGAAGTTGGTAGACAGAGTCTCTAATGCATATATCGAGAGTCTTGCTCGGATTCATCTCGAAGGTAAATCTGTGCGCACATCTCCAATCCCAAGACCTTCAGGGGCGCAGGGACTTGGAGGCCGCGGGTTGAGATGCGCACACAAAGATGCACGAGACATAAATCACTCGAAAATAGATATGATTGCATAAAACACGCGTGTATACCAGAGTTTCTATAAGCGGTGGGGCCCAGTCAACAAAAAATTGTTCAAAATCTATGCTTTTAGGCCTATTTGGTACCTTACAGACTTGGTTTAGCTTGGCCCCCAAGGCAAAAGAACAATATTTGGTAGAACCATTTGATCTTTTGCATAGTAAAAGGTCTCAAAACACTTTTTTACGTTTCTTAGAGTTGCTTGCGAGCCGAAAAAACCTGATTTTAGAAAATAATTGGCGGGTATTACATCACAATAGAGCATAGAGTTCGTTTGAAAATCTTTTCGAATCAAAACAAATATTAGAGACCAGCCTGAGACTCAGATGCCAAGTCTGCAAAATGAGCAAAGAGAACAATATGGACAAGCGATCGGTGCATCTTGAATAAAGGATGCACAAAAGTGCATCCGGCCTTGTTTAAATAAAGCCAGAGTTGTCCACAGACAATGTTTATAATTGCAAAAGATTGGGATTTGGTTTCCTTTTCGCAGCTGAACAAATTCCAAAATTTTACAGATGTACAAGTTGTGGAGCTGGTGATGTATCACCATCATCACCGCCACAAATTCTTTGTCTTTACACACTGGTTAAAGATGTTGTAGTTGAGGGGAGAGGTGGTACACACATCAAAACTATAGCCATCCTGCCACAGTGGCAGTCTAGCAATGTAAAAAAGTTTATTGTAATAATAAAAGCAACATTTTTGTCCACATCACATTGATAAGACATGAGATATGAGGACCAAAAATATAAGCGTAAAAGAGTGAGGGGAATTCAATGGAAACATGATGCTAACAAGAAAAATGATACAAAAATTGGAGCACTAATACACACTGTGTAAGCCGAAAAGGATTCTTTCCATCGTCAAAATAGTCTTTTCTGCCACGAAATTTTTAAAAGGAATTTTTTTCGTTTTATTCCTAAAAACCTTTTGTGTAGCCCAGGATGTTCTCTTTGTAACGAGCCATTAACTGACTTGATGAACTTGTAAAAAGCGGGGAAAATGTGTCTGAATTAAGTAAGCAGTTTATTCACACAAAGACTTTAACTTTTGACACTTACATCAAGCCAGCTGATAGCTCGTTGGAAGGAGGAGCTCCAGGGCTACACGCGAGACAAATCAATTATAAAAAGTCGTCAAAAAGCTCAACAAAAAGCTATTTTAAAAATTTTACGGCAGACGAGAAGGTTTTGACGGTGGAAAAGATTTTGAGCTAGCCAAAACTACTATTTTGATCAATTGATTGGCTAAGTTTTAGCAAAGCTATTTCCAAGAATAGGATTTTTAAAAAAATCTTACAATCTCTTTTTGTTCAAAGTATGCTGTTTTTTACTTAAAAATATAGATGAAAATTTTTAAATTACCCAAAGTAATATTTTATACGAAGCTTTGGGTAAACATTACATGTTGCAACTTTCAATGAGATTTATTTAATATATTTTTTGTCTTTGTTCCTGTGAAGAAGACACCACATTTTTGTGATAATACCAAAATTTTTGACAATTTTTTATGCAAGTCTTTTCTAATTTTATTGTTTCCATTCGACTTCTTAACTCGAAATTAGCAGCAGATAACATCAAGCCATAAAAAGTAGTGCAACTAAATAAAGTTTTTGAGGATAATTTTAAACTCTCTGTCTTAGCAAGCTATTCTGAAAAAAAAGTATTGACTGGCGTCATTTTTGGGCATCATTTATTTCTAATTTCGAGTATTAGAGTAGAATGGAAATATTAGGACAGAGTGGTAAACAGGATACGACCGGGCAAATTTCAACACAAAACTCACGTCCCGGCTTAAAAGAAAAGTCCCGTTATCGATAGCCGTCAAAATCTTTGTCGAAATGCCGTCCTAGGATCCTGCGAATAGGTCTTTCACCCTCCCTACATCAAATTTAGAAAAAATCACGGAAAGATAGAAAACTGTCCAATGTATGTGCCGTTTTCCTGGTGTAAGAATTGAGTATATACAAGGTACTCAAGAATAATTTCAGAAAAATAAGTTTGAGAATAGAACTTGCAAAAAGAATACACGCAAATGCCGGATAACTGAAAAACTTACAAAAACAAGAAGTAGAGCTCACTTAAAATGGAGCAACAGCATACACACAATTGCATTTTTCTGGTAGAGGAATAATTAACATAAACATAATATAAGATCTGAATCGCAGTAGGAAAAATCTTTGAATAACATTAGATGAGTAGAATACTTTGCCACCATTTAAATTCATAATGCTAATATCAGGCCAAGATTTAAGCATTGGGGACTACGGCAGCTTTTTCGAGACCTACACGAACGCTGATAGAACCGAAAAATATTGGCGATTCTTTAAGATTCTTTAAATACCTTTGCTAAGGTTGGCAATCGGCAACCATACCACGGATTAGGAAATGTAACTTTTTACTTTTGAAAGAAATTTTACGAGAAATTGATAAACTCTTCAAATTTGACTGCTAGTCCCTGACTTCAAATAGCTTCCAGTTCTCACAGGCTCTCAACCTTGCAAAAATCTTTCTCGACTTTGTAGAGGAGATCTGTACACTCAATTCTAGTTAACATTGTCGGTATTTTCCCCTCGATAACTCGGCGCTTATGCCGTAAAAGATTGAAAAATAATAACTAAAGAAATAAAAATACATTACCCTAATGTCTTAACCCATTACTTAGGATGCCTTTAGGTAACCTTGAGTACGATTTTGGATGCCTTGGACCTTCTTGGAATCATTTATCAGAAGAAAAGATTGCCAACTGCGATTTGTGCCAGATGTGCAGGTAAGCTTTCTATAAATGTGAGAGATCATGAGAAAACGATTATTTATATTTTAGCCACCCGAAATAGAAATTGTGGCAAATGCAACAAGTGGACCCGCGTGGTGGACATGTACTGGCTGATATTTGGGAGAATCTTCGCTTTAATCGGGCTGTTGAAGCGAATGTGAAACTGTGTGACTACCTCAATGTCCATGAACAGCTCACGACGAGAGGGGCGCGGGGATTGCTGAAAAGCACTGTGGAGCAAGTGTGAAAGGGGTCACTGCCGGGAGGGACGAAGAGGAACCGGAACCTGAGAAGCCAATCGTAACAAGCTTCTGAGCTTGCTTTTTCCAACAAATTCCACGACCTACTGGCTGCTGATCGAATAAAGAATAAGAAGTAGAGAGAGTAACCGTTTCTTTTCGTCTAATATTTCAACGTTGTAGGCTCTTCCTATCTTTTATTTACAACACACTATTTACAAGATTAACTATTTAAAATATTAATAGCTTAATGAAAAAACTAATAAAAAAGTAACAAAAGAACACAAAAAAGACAGACACACCAAAGAGAACATCAGTAAAAAGCAATAAAATAGAGGGGAAGATGAGTAAAATTTTCAGGATGCTTCTTTGCTTGCCCTTCCATTTTAATTGAAAAGGTAGTCACAGACAGACAACAGACGGCTGGATGCAACCAAATGGACAAGGTAGGAAAGTGATATGCACCAAAATGGAAGCAACAGGCCTCATCTATTTCCTTATTCCCATCCCCTCGCATACGCATCCGATATACACCAGACAAAAGGACAAACAAAATCAGTTGTTGCTCAACTTCTTTTCTTCTTTTTCTCCTACGGAACTTTTTCTTCCCTTTCCAATTTAAAAAAATTTGCTAAATGAGATGGAAGAGCATAAAGAAACAGTGTCAGACAAAGACTACCTGACAAAACAAATTCTGAGAGAAAAGTTTGAAAATATAAAAAAATACGTTCGCTCGGGGTCCGATTTCAATTGGGCCAGGAGTTTAGGAGCTCCTAAATTTTTGTGGAAGTTAAAGCTAACTGTAAGTAATTTCAGTTCAAGAAATTGTATGAGTTAAAAGTTGTGAGTAAAATGTTGAGATTGAAACTGCTCACAAATTCCAAATATTACTACGCAACCACCAACATTTTTTAGAATTTAAATCGGCCTAGGATGGGGAGCCAAGGAAGATAAGATATCTTTTAATGATTTATTCTCTAAATTAAAAAAATAAATAACGTACGACCACTGGGGGCATCCACACAGCACTTACAATGAAGCTACCCAAGACTACTTAAAGTGTTACTCATTACTTATTCGGGATAAGGTGCCCAGCCAACCTAAAAACCTACAATAAAGAGTTGCTAGACGAAATCATACCGAAAAATTTTCTTTTCGCCCAAAACTGGATGGCAATATATAATCGAAAATTAATCAACGACCAACAAATCATTCGCCCATCAAAAGTTGGTAAGAGTAAAAGGGAAAGTGGAAGGGAGCTTCAAGTCCTCTTCTTCCTACCCCTCCCCTAGACTTTTTGCTTTTCTTTTTTTCTTCTCAAAAAATAATGAAAGAAATAACCTTGGAGCGGATGAAAAGGAATGAAAGAGAGAACCTGAAGGTGCAGACAAAAAGAGCCGACGTTTGCGTGGACCACCACCAACAATTTGTCTTCCGCTCGCTTCTTTAAGTTATTTCAATATGTATTGTGAGTTTATGTTTCGATGGAGGAGGGGGTTTCAATTGTTGAGTTTAGAAAATGTATAACTTATTTTCCAAAAATATAGACAAATTGTTTATATATACCATAGTTTCACGAACAAGCTATAAATGTTAGAAGGTATTTGCATTTCATATTTTTTGATATCACGATAATGGAAAAGGTAGCCTGTAGAATCCATGATAAACTTTCTAATTTTTTAAGTTACATAAAATTTAGAATGGAAAAGCAATAAAGAACGGAAATTCTATTTTTTGAATTTTCAGAAAACTGAGTATCTATATCTCCATTCAATTTAATTGGTGAAGCTATTTTCACAAAAAAAACACATTTTAGGCTCTCTTTTGGACTTATCTACTGTTGAGACTTGTATGAGAGGAAAAGCGGAGAGAGAAAGAGCAGAGAGACACACACTACTCATTATTTGCTTTATTCACACAAGACTGATCTGAACATAGACGTTCAGATCCTTATATACTAACAAGAAAAACAAATAGAAATGTGCCGCCGTGATACAAATGATATTTTGACAACGAAACAATATCTACTCATGATATTTGACTAGGATTGTGCAATTCTCCTTAAAAATCAGAGAATTTTAAGGAAACCGGAGAAATCGAAAATCGGAGATTTTAAGGAGAATTCTCGGAAAATTTTTCAAGGGAATTTTTGATTTCTCGAAAAATCGGAGAATTCATTTTTAACAAGCTTATATTGTACAAAAATCGGTATTTTTAGGAAGAGCCCGTCTAACGCTTATCTTTAGCAGCTCAGAAAACAAAAAAGTGAAATCGGAGGCGCTGAAGTTAATACAAACAATTTATTAACGCCATTAAGTGGTGTTGTTATCTATGCAGCCGACCAGCCGGCGCCAGACACTCACTCCCCTCGTGTACATCTTATCACTTTCCGCTTTTTTTGCTGCTAATGAAATTTTTTCTAGTGCGCTATCAAGTAAGGGTCTTAACATTAGTAGTTTTTAGTAAAAATGGAAACATATTTTGTTGCCATCGACAGCAAAGAATGATGGTCATTATTTTTGTGCTTTTTTCTCCTTGGTGTGATATAACAAGAAGTCTATTTTGGTCGAATTAGATTCTGAAAACTGATACCACCTTTTTTTCTTTTTAAAACGGCAAATGGTTCTAAAGTAAATATTTAGCACTGCTAAAAATGCTTTTGATTTGGGCTTCAATTTAACAAGGAAAGCACCGTGAAAATTGGAGTAACAATCCACCTACTATGTCGCCGAAGTTATGCGCCTACTCTACGCCCAAAGTCATTTTGCCGAAATTCGCATCTCGAGGTGAACTGACATAATTGAAGGCTTTTTTATGCACGCCTCTTTGGTTGTGAGCAAATTGCGGATCATCAAAATCTGTTCGGACAAAGCCATATCGGACTAAACCGGATTGACAACCAAACCAGAGAAACAGCGAAACTACCATCCAATAGTCCTGAAATACTCTATGAATACGCCGCGAAATCATTTGTCTCAAAATCCAAAATTTCAGAACTCAGTGACAAACAAACAGCTATAATCGTGGTGTTGAGGAGTCGAAAATGTGTTCGGGCTCTAGCTTCATCAAGAGTAGAGACCTGGGCTCCAGCAAAGACCCAGGTAAGTTTACCTTCCATATGTTTCTAGCAGACAGAAAACATGCCCGAGGGAATTACTTCTCGGATTCAGTTCGCTGTAAGCAGCACTCGATGGCACAGCTACGAACCATCGCAACAATAACCCAGTAGTCTTTCTGGGCGACAGTGTTATTAAAAGGGGAGGGAACTTCATATACGCATAAGCCAGTAGAAATTTGAGGTCGCAGATTCGAATCCTACTGGGTGCACACATTTATTTTTAGGTCAATAAATGTGTCAAAAGCACTGGAAAATTGTAGATCCGTAAAAAGTTTTAGATCAAGAGTAGTTAGGCAGTTTTCTCGATAATTTTTAAATGAGACCGAGCTTTTGGCAAGTAAACCAGTCCTAGAAATGATTCGAATCGATTCTTCGATATATTGTACCCTAGCACTAATTCACTGAAAAAAATTGGACCTAAAAATAAATGTGTGCACCCAGTAGGATTCGAATCTGTGACCTCAAATTTCTACTGGCTTATGCGTATATGAACTTCCCTCCCCCTTTAAGAAGTTTACTGAAAGCTGCAAAGGGTTCTCATACATTCTGCACCCAGTAAAAGGAGGAAGGAAGTGAGGTTCCTTTACCTCGGTCCAACCGTCGACGCTATTTTCGTGTGAACTGGAAGTGACAAGCTGTTAGAAGGAGTTTCAAGACGTCTACTGGTCAAGCAGCGGAAAGAGCTGCTTGACCATCTTAAGAGGCACGAGAAGATGAAAACTGTGCTTCTCACGCTATTATTTGGGCCAGTAGCTTAAGATGAATGAAGAGAAGTGAGAAGTGCACTCCTCAAACTGGAGTCTCAGTCGAACCTTAGGGTAATTACGTCCATCTGTTCCAATAGCGCTGCATTTTCAACATTTGTGGACGACCCAGGTTCCTCAGCTAAAGAAGCATTTGGGAATCTGTTCCAAATACTCAAAGATATTGGCTTGACTCTAGAAAAGAAGCCAGAACCAAAGCCAAAAGTGGCTGCCAAAAAATAGAGTTCATCACGAGCAAAACAGCTTTTTTCTATAGTAACTTAACTGGCGCGGCAAATGCGCCTAGAGAAACACCAGCCATGCAGTACTACAAGAACAGTGAGAAACTTCTCAGCATAAAGACAAAAATGATCGACCCGGGAAGACAGCATATGTCTTCCTATCGCTGGAGCATCAGGCCCAGTGTTCTGCCACATCAAAAGGCACATCAAATCTTAATAAAAGTACCAAGGATCAGCCCTTCTGCTAGGACTTAAACATGCTACTAATTGATGGAATGTTTATCAGCCACTTACAGTGTTCAGGCCAAACACCAAAAATAAAGTAGCCATGGCGTTCGAGTGCTTAGAAAAGAAAACAACAGCCACATTCTACACCAACGTACTCCAGGACAATTTTCTGAAATATGACAACCTCACGCTGCCGACAACGCCACAAGAGAGCCGAGAGACGAGGACCATAGAACAGTGCGAAGTTGGAAGAATGGCCAAACAACAAGTATGGGGAAGAATAATAGATTAAGTGTTGTCTTGCCGGAACAACTAAGGGAGAATCAACTCCTGGACAAGTTCCGGGACAACTTCTGCACAATTAAGTGTTGTCAAGATTGCCTTTCCCGACTGGTTTAAAGAATTCGTCAAAAGAGTCCAAAAAGAAGAGAAATTTAACAGTGCTCTTACATCAACTCAAATCCTGCACCAGCCCAGAGAACACACTTCGACTGTGATTGATATTCCGTCTATTCTGTCGCGTCATTGTGAACAAACTGCGACTATGACTAGAACTTCTCTGCCGTCTCATTCAGAGCATACTACCACTGCGACTTTTCTGCCGCGTCATCATGAGCATATTGCGGCTGTTATTGTGAAGGCATCATATGCTTCAAATTTAAAATCTTTTGCCTGAGTTTTTTGCATGACCCTTTAAATATTTTCGGGGTTAAGATTCTGATTTAATAAAACGATTACAGTCGACGCTCGATATAACGAACTCCCTGGGGACCAGCCGTGGGTGTTCGTTATATCGAGCGTTCATCAGTTCGCCTTATTTTAGGGCAAATCCAACGAAACCAAAAAAATTGGCTCGTTATATCGGTGGTTCGTTATATGGAGCGTCGACTGTACCGTATTTCCTCTAATTTCTCACCTCCCCAAAATCCGGGATTTCCTTTATATGTAACAACAACAACAATAATTACAATCCCCGATTTCCTTTCATCCAATCTATGACTAATCCCTTTATCATGGAGCGTTTGATATCCTCTGGATTGATATCATCCTTAGCCACTTCAATATTCGTCTTGCGTTTCATTTTCTAATATAAGTTAATGGATCAAGGAATTTCCGGATTTTTGGGAGGGGAGAAATTAGAGGAAATACGGTACACTTTGTTGCACATCACATTTATGAGGATTTTGAAACTGCTAGAGGACAGTAAACAAAGATTTTTCTTGTTTCTTGTTGTGTGTCGATTCCTATCACTTCGAATGAGCCACAATATTGTGTTTTAATAGATAAATACAACAATACCTGAAAAAAAAACAGAGAAGTAAACATGCGAACAGAATCGCATGTCTTGCCTTTAGCTCATTTGGGTGATGCATACGAGATTATTTCTCTTGCGGGAAATAGTTATTCAATTGTGTAACAACGCAGCCACTTAAGCAAGAGTAACAGTGCTGTTGTTCTTGAATCGTCTAATAAATAATTGTAAAATAGGAAACCATTTTGTTGCCTAACAAACCTTGCCAGTTTCTAGCCGCTTTTTGTTAAAACTGCGGCATATAGAGGAAAAGAATAATAATGGAGATTGTTGACTCTCAATTAATTCTTATCACCAAACTGATAATTTTCCAGACAAGCGACAGAGCTTTGATCAACCAAATAAAAATTTGATTTTCTGCAAAAATCGCCGTTTTCACCATAAAAAGCAGTGAAATCAGGACTCTAGTCTGATGTAACCTAACCTTTGAAAAAACTGAAAAAGACCTATTTTCGAATTCATGGTGAAACACTTTTGTGCCTGGTTGGTGCATAATTAATCATCGTTTATTTCATTGACCAAAATATATGTATTACAAATTATT
>JAKMXJ010028343.1:0-11172 GCA_029339935.1 Anguina tritici
GGGGGGGGGTATAATATTTTGGGAGGGAGGTATACTGGGGGTACCAGTAGAGCCCAACTTTCTATTTGGTCGCGAAACCGGGTTTTCACAAAAATAGAAAAAATAACATTTATGAACGTGCAAAAAAATCAATAAGGGACACCAAGACAGTTGGTGGCATTTTTCAAAAATTTCGTTTTAATGACTTTTTAATTTTTTGGGAGAACTCGGTGTTGTGACCAGATCTGTTGCCAGTCTTGTTAGGTCAGTCTAGACCGAAGAACTGCAAGAATTCCGAATATCCTATCTGTTTCTGTAACAATTAACACTTTTGCCGAAAAGCTCTGCGGGTCTCGATTTAACCACACTTCCTTCAAAAAAACTTAAAAATTGAGACTGGACTCTATCCAGATATCCAAGATCCGGTATCCAGAATCCTTATAACTTTTGGATCAGAGTCATACGTATTGTAATTAGCAAAGTACTTCACTTTTGACTATTCATAATAATGCGTAGAAATTTTGTCTCTTTTTTGCATATAAAAAAAGGCGAAAGGTCCCTTTACCTTCAAAATCACCAACCCTATTCAAAGTGGAATTCAAGAGCAGGGTCTTTTTGTTGGGGGACTCCAGCATCAGCCTATATTGGTGTTTGCCGTTCTCGGACTCCTCTTCTGACCACTCAATGTAGACTGTTGCTGTATTAGCACAGTCCCCTCCCCCATGGGTGATATGCAGGAGGTTGGGTGGAGAGGGAGGTGCTCTGTCAGTGGTCACCTGCATTGGGGCACTCTTCTCGCTCTCTCCCACCATTGTGGATGCTGATAGTCGGAGTTTGTAGGTGGTCAGGGGAGCTGAATAACGACCACAATTAGGTGAGCAATTTCTATTAGTGAAACTTACTCAACTTGGTGAGGTTGTAGGCAAATGTCTTAGACAGTTCTCCAGCCTCCACCAGCAGCCTGATCAGGGTGGGATGTTGCTTCTGGGACTTATGTTCTTTGTAATAGATTTGGTAGGAGAAGATAGGACCGTTGGGGGTGGACGGCTGTCTGAAAAATACATTCATCTAACCACTTGAGTAGAATTAGCAGATGTGGCTGAGGCTATGCTCAAACCAGTGTTTTCAAAACTGACGCCTCACACTTTTGCCTCACATTATTTCAACTTTGGTGTCTTCTGCTGTTTCCTGCTATACTAATGTATTTTTTGTGGCTGTAACTGAATTTTCGCCTTTTATTTGAAAATTTTACCAAATAGGTCAACAAACCATGCTATCTTACCCAAAATAATGCGGGAAAAACGGTTTGAAAGAACCATAAACTAGTTTCGATCACCAAGACCCTTCAACTCTTCCTTTCAAACCCCTTCTTTTTGGAGAGTGAGTACTCCGGGTTGAAGGGTGACATTGCCCTTGACATCTGGCTTCAGCGTTCCACCATTCATTCCACTGAAAACGTTCTCAGCTACAAAACTATATATGTGTAAAAAGTACAACACGAAACAGCCGAGGACAGCAACGTTGAAATAGAGTGAAGTTTGAGTTCTCAAAACACTGGTATCAATTACTTTTGGGCGATTCCGCTGAATTTTCTGCTTGTAACTGGTGTACCAAAAGTTCCCGGTGGAATTTCTGGCAAATATTTAAGAGTCAAATCCTCTTCTTCCTCTTCATCTTGGCCCTCTTCTTCCTCTTCCGAATGATACATAACTCTTGTCTTAATTACTTTTAGGTTGGTCACCATCTATTTCCAAACACTTATGAGGTCATTTGGAGAAGTTAGCAGGGGTTGTCATCATTTTAACTGGTCAACAAATTTGATTGTATCATAAGTTTTCTGACAGCATCTAAGCACCATATTGTAGCCCAGATCAATAGCTACAAAACCCTTATCCCAAAATCTGAATAAATGAGGCAAAAGTTGATTTCGGTCATTTTTTAGAATAGATCTCTGTTTCAAGAGGCCATCGGTCGGCATTCTGATAGTCAAAAAATATTCTGTGAAATGAGTTTTGTAGCTCTTGATCTGCGCTACAACATGGTGCTAAAATGCTGTTAGAAAACTTATCATGCATTCCAATTTTTGACCAGTTAAAGTGATGAAAGTGCCTGCCAACTTCTCCAAATAACCTCATAAGTGTTTGGAAATAGATGGTGACCAACCCAAAGTAATTAAGCCAAGAGTTATATATCATTCGGAAGAGGAAGAAGAGGGCTACAAAACCATGTTTTGGACATATTTAGAAAATAAATTTGACTCTTAAACATTAATTGCCTGAAATTTTACCGGGAACTTTTGGTAAACCAGTTAGATATAAATAATTTGGCGTTATCGTCCAGTTTTAAGTTTTGTAATCCTAGAAGTGGATTTTTTCAGCAAATACTACTTGATCACTACCCACTCACCTCCAACTGACTGTGATGGTGGTGGGGGACAGTGGCTTGACGACTATATTTTCAGGAGGGCCTTCTGGCGCTGGAAAATAAGCGACCATAATTATGTGATAAGATCAAAAGACGAGTAATAAAATGGAGCACCTACCAGCCTGTTGAGTCCTGAAGTTGGAGGTGGCACTGGGGGAGTAGCCGAAGCCATTGTCCGCCTCTATGCTCAACATGTAGTCCGTGAAGAACTCGAGAGAGCAAAGTGACTGTTTTTGCCCCTTGACATACCACTCACGCATGGCTCCTGTGCCTAGCCTGTGCACCTGCAGTAACATTTCCCATCAAAGATTGGTTATATGGACAGCAACAAGACTATAGTCACCCACCATGATTCTGTACCCAACAATGGCCTGTTCAGTGGACTTCTGCGGCAACTCCCACTCCACGTCAATGCAGCCTATAGTTCCATTTGCTAAGGACACAATCTTGGGGCCGACTGAAGGGGCTGAAAACAACCTAGGAGATGAGAATTTAGCCTTTGTGGTGAAGCCAAGTGTGAGTTGGCTGATCACAACTCCAGGTCCAATTCCAAAAAGGGTTTTTTCTCCCAAATTAGGATTGGCTAGGATTTCTTCTATACCAAAGAAGACCAGCTAGCGAAATTTCAAAAAGGGTAGCGAACCAGATTGTAAGGGTAATCCACCAAACGAGCAGGTGTGTAAACCGCAAAAAGCTTACCCTGGCCAATGGTCTTGAAGACGGTCTCTGGACCAAATCCACTTTCGCCAGCAGAGTTTTCTGCCCTGATACTGAACACATACTGGGTGTTGGGCAGCAGCTGAGACACTACAGCCAGGGTGCGGTTGTCGTCGGTGGTGATCACGCGCAGGTTGTTGTCGTCCACCTGGCTGAAAATGAGGGTATGGGGGCAATAATGAGCCAGGAGGAGGGGAGAGCTCACCTGATCAGAATCGAGTAGCGGAGGATGGGTCGGTGGGCGGCGCCTGCTGAATGGCTCCAAACCAGGGTCACACTTTTGTCGGTGTAGGAGGTGACCTGGGGTCTGGAGGGTGTCAATGGCTTCACTGTAATGGATGGTGGTCTGCTTATAACTTTATACTCTTTTCACAAAATTTTATTTTGATAGTCGGGTTCGTCGCATGGTTGTCCAAACGGTAAAAATTTTGCGGAACCATAAAAATTTCAAGTAGTTGCGAGACAAATGACTCACCGAAAAACACCTTGAAATTTTTTTGCCGTGCTTTTATGGTTCTTTATGGTTTTCTTATCGAAGTACTACCTTTCCACGTATTGTAATATTTATGCTTATGTTTGTATTACTTGGTTTACAATCCCTTGTTTTTTCTCACTAACATAGTAATGGTATGGCTGTTCAGATCGTCTACGAAATGGAAAAAATCAGTCAGAGTAGGGAGCACTTACTAAATAGACCACCCACTGGATTGGCCAAATATTTTTTTCTAAAGAACTACAGCCTTAAAAATCTGTAGGTTATACTATTTTTGCTCTCATATGTAAAACTACTTAATTTATTCTGTCAATTACAAGGATCCATTTTTCAGATGTTAATAAACTGCATGGAGGCTAGCGGAGATAATCTAGACTATTCAATTCTTGAAGATGAGGCCAATGATACTTGCACTTCTGATGGAGATGATGAAGAGGAGACATCGCTTTCTAGGTACCAAGATGTCGACAAAGCAACTAAAGATAGTTTTGTCTTTGTCCAACGTGAATAAATCATTGTCTCCGTCCGACGAAACCATTGTGTTGTAATCTGAGGTCTTGTAATGTTTGTTTTGCAAAATTATAATGATTAATAACGACTGGATATGACTTTTGCCACTATTTAATGTGTATATGGTGCAACCGAGTGGGTGGCCTGCAGTGCAACATCGGTTTGATCTGCTGCTTGAGCATAAGAATCAAACTGGGTTTGTTATTTTCTATCTAGAGGACTGTCAAAAGCTCCTGAGAATAAAAGCGAATGGAATGAATTAAAAAGTCGTAAGCTGATTTCGATGCTGCTCTTCTGAAGAAGAAAAGGCATCATGTAGAATACTGGAAAATCTAGCTTCGATCTGGCTTCATCTGAAAAAAGAGCAAAATTCACAGAAGGAATATCAATGTATCGAGTCTCTCTTGCGCGCGCCGTTATGGAGTGCTTCGGCAGAAAAATTGAAACCTTTGTGGTCGATTCAGTTCCGTGCAAGCTTAACAAAGAGGTGGTGATATGCTCTGCTTTCCTCCACCCATTTGCACATGTCCGATAAAGAAATATCTGTGATCTCGTTGAAGGACTAGACTATGACAAGGTCACTTTATATAAAACTTTTGGTATAATGGTTGCGTCTTTTTCGAGTCTTCCAGTCTACTGCAGCCGAAGAAAAGATAAACTCCTAGGTATTACTACCAGTCGCTTTAAATTGCACTTTTAAAGTTTTGACTGTTTTAATCACTTTTTTGTAATATGAACGATTCAATCAGGCATGGAAAGTTATTTCTTGTCCAACTTTTTCGTTTTTATTTGGATTCCCTTGGATAAGAAGTGGTTTTTAGTGAAAAAAATTAGACTCGCCATATTCTCCTGTTTATATGTAGCAAAGAAGGTAGTGCTAGAGGCATCTGTGCCGGGTTAGGTATCCCTCCAGATGGTCATCTAGATGGAATACCTGAGTTTTCAGGCTTTAGCCAAAGGGCCGAGCAAACCATGCTATCCAACTTTTAATTGTTCCCTGAAGACGGTGTGAAACTACAAAAAGAGCGGATTCTCAGTCCAAACTCTTGAAACCTGGGGTAGGTATCCATCCATATGGCTATCCAGATGCCCTGGTTTTAGGAATAAAGCCAAAGGGTGGAGCAACCCATCATACCCTACCCAAAATAATTTTACCAAACGGGTCAACTATCTACCTTTCCCCAAGTGGTCGACCAGTCGGTTAACCTTACTTTTCAGGAATCACGGAAAATGGTCAACATACTATACTATTTTACTCAAAATGCTGCACTAAACTGGGTTTCAAGGGATCAGCTATGGTATAACTCATCAAAAGCGTCGATTTCAGGGTACCTTCCTCCAAAAGGGGATTCCTAACTAGGCCACTTGAGTTGCTGCAGTCACAAATTGGAAATGCAGCGTGACTGCGGCTTGTCATTGTGAATGCCGCTTAAGAGGACCAACCGAGAACCTATTTTTGAATTCATGACAACAAAACACTTTCTTATTCTTAATTACACCCTTAATTGTACCCCTATAAGTGCAAAAGTGGTCAAAACTTCTTTTCAAAGATGGTGCTTGAAGGAAGCTTTGCAATTGGCTCTTGATCAATTGACCCGTTTGCAATCGACCCGTCAATTTCACAACTCTAGTTTTGACAACCATGGTTTGTGGGTTGAAAGTTTATTTGCCAACTGCGTTTATGACATTTTTGAAGCACTACATCTTTGAAGTCTTGCTTTTTTGAGATATTGCAAGTGTATATACTTGAACTTTGGCGGCAGCTGAGAGAAGGGCTAATAATAGGAGTGAAGGAATGGCATGCCCTATTGCTAGTGCCCTTTAGCGAGCATTGTGAGTGCTTCTGTTGCCACCTAAGGAAATAATTGTTGCCTTGGCTCCCCCCATAATAACCTGCCGTCCAAGGGGCTTGAGTCACGAAGTATGTTTAATAGTTGGGAAAAACCTTTAAAATGTTAAACACATCCTTTTTGTTTCTGTGGAAGTGTTTACTGATTCAAGTCAATGCAGCACAGGAAGTAGTATTAAAGAGAGAAGCAAGGGTAAAAAAAGCTAAAAATTACCCAAATTATCTAGAATTGTACAGAGCACAATCAATAAACTTTGAATTTTGATGACTAAAAATTGTTTGGTCATCTTACCTGGTGTGTTTCAGTCATTTTACAAGAAAAAGCGTACGACGGTCAACTGACGACCAAACTAATTGCCGGCCCCAACTGCCAACCCACAGCTAGGGTTGTATACTCGCCAAGTAGCTCGGCCGCGCGCCCCTGCCATAGCCGACAAACTTTTAAAAAAAGTTTCCTCAACCACAGCCTCAGCCGACCTAACAATTTTTTCCCAGCCGGTCCCCTCAGCCACTCAGCCCACCTTGGTTAATTTCGAGCGCGCCTAATATTCACAGCCGACTGAGGATACAACTCTGCCCCCAACTGCCGACCATCCCAACTGCCAAGATCGGCAGTTGTCCTTTTTTATTATTGTTGTGTTGCTCGTAATTTTTTTTGTTTTATACAGGGAACAGAATCCCGTATTTCCTCTAATAGACCACGCTCCCTCCCCTCTCCAATAGACCACTCCTTGACTTTGATCTTTTGTATCTTAGAGCAGAATTTTTTTTCTGTTCTTTTTCGCCTTTTCTTAACTCCCACGAGCACTACCGGTTTCCCTTTTTGGATTTTGGTTGGGCACCCAAAAATCTCGAGATCGGCTAAAAAATTTCCCGATTTTTAGAAGGTTGAAAAATAAAGTAACCGAGTGGCTTATTAGAGGAAACACGGCACGCTTTTGACAATGTCTTGAAAATCCCAAAATGTATATGGGTTGGCGAAACTGGCTCGACAATAACTTTCCATTGCGATCGATGGGCCGAGGATCACCAACTTCTCTTGCTCCGTTCACCTCGCCTCCGCCTTTCTGATTTGACATATGTGACTTTTTTGGAGTGGGTTAAAAGCCAGGTCTAAACAGCTGTGACCGCAACTATGGCTGAGCTTCGTCAAAGAATTGAACTAGCCGCAGAGGATGGTCAACGATTCCATGGAAGCTATCAAAATCGACTGGAATACTGTCTGCATTGAATAGAAACGTGTTGAAAAAGAATATTAGTGAAAATCGTTGTTATTTTGTTATTAGCTCAACTCCCAATAAAGAATACTTAGAAAGTTTGGTGTCGGCCACCCCGATATATAAGGGCATCCTTGATGTAACGCCACCTTTTGGGCACCTAACTTGGTTGGTAAGCAATGAAACAAGGCAAATCATACCTTCGATTCAAGGTCACCTCGATATAAGGCTATCTTTTGGCCAGTCCCCAGGGCTGGCCTTATATCGAGGTTTGACTGTGCTCTTATATCGAGTGTCGACTGTATCAAAAAATAGTGGGCTCTAGTCTGATATACCCTTCTCTGGTATACTCTCTCTACCCCCTCTTTTATATATACCCTATATACCCTCTGTAACCCTTGAAGCCTAGGGCTTGGAGACTTGGGGTTGAGATGCGCATACACCCATACTTGAGAGATAAATCACTCTAAAATAGAGCCAAAACCATTGTAAATGCATATGCCCTTCCTTTTTGTTCCATTCACAAGTAAAATTTTAAATTTTTCCTTTCTTCAACTGTGTTTATCCTGTTTTCCAAAGAGATTGAGCTGGAGATAGCCATTGTTTATGTAAGTGGTCACTAATCCAAGTTGCAGCTGTCTCCAAATCCCTTTTAAAATTAAAAACCAAATGGAGAATGCCGGGATTAAGTGTACCCAAGCATAGGGGTAGTCGTGAACCAGTGCGTTTCACAATCTCATTCAGGTCCCCCCCCCATGTGACTCAATACCCCCATAAATGGAGGGCACTCTCGTCCACTCCCCATTTAGAGGGGGAGATTGATGGGCATGCCCAGGAAATAGTGGTGGTAGCAGGAGCCAAAATCCCCAGGCTGGGCAGATAAATGACTGGGGGACAAAAGGGGATATCCAGATCAATTTAGGGAGACTGTGTGCCATTACTCTTAGTTACATGCCACAGTATTGGGGGGGCACTGGGGAGTGACCATTCTGCTCTCATACAGCTGCCAATACTTTGGTCTTTCGAAGCTATTTTTAGAGCTTAATTGCTGTTTATGTAAGTTGGAAAACTTGCATAAGCAACCATTCTCTTTCATGGTAGCGTCCCATCAACAATTTTTAACCTTTTAAAGACAAATTAATCCAAGAGCCAACCCACCCAGCACCACCAAAGAGAAGAGGGCTGTGGACACATCGAGGGTGAACAGAGGATCAGTCTCCAACCTGCATTTGTACACTCCAGAGTCTTGAGGCAGCAGGGGGGACAGGCCCAGCTCGTAGAAGGGTTTTCGTAGCTCGTAGCGAGTGCTGGACACCCACCACTGTTGGCTGATGTCACTCACCACTTCCTGCAAAACAACCACTGTAAACAGTCAATTGAAAAAGCTCTAATAGGCTAAACAGGAAAAAAGGCCTTCAGGTAGAACCCAGGGATGGGACTTAAGCTCAAAATTTTGATGAGGACTTTGGCGAATAATCGGGACGGCACTTTGAGTCAGATTTTGACCATATCGAGACCCGGGAACAAGACCAAAATTTTTTGAACAGAACTGGTCAAAACCTAGGACCGGGACTTCGGATGGAAATTGGACCGAAGCAAAATTGGGCCTGCGCCGTTTTCGTCGTTAAAATAGTCTTTAACGGCGTCGAATGCAATTTACAGCGTAATCGTCCAAATCTTAGAATGATTTTCATATATGTTTTTGTGATGATATATTTTTGGATGGGTTGCAAATTATTGGAACTATTCTTTACCGCTGTGCTTTAAAAAGTTTTCAACAAAAATGCATCCACTTGACAACCAGTAGTATAACTCTCAGCAAACACTTTCAATCTTTCAAATTCATCTACAAGCAAGTCAAGAATGGCATCCTTTAGCCGGTCGTTGAAAAGGGGCATCCCAGATGACCAGAGCTTCTTCCACCGGGTAAGCGGTCCATCCAAAAATGTATTACCAGAAAAACATATATTGACCTCATTCTAAGGTTTGGACGATTACTCCATAAATTGCATCTTCACCCTATTAGAGCACAGGGTGGCGCAAATAGTTTTTCCTTCTTCAAAATGGTGTAACTTTTTTATTTTTCACTAGATTTCACGAGATCTCACTTTTGTTAGATGGAGGAGATTCGGAGTTATTGTTTGTTGCCAATTTTGTATTGTTGTCTTGTCCAATTTTTAAGCATTATGGTCTTTTGGAGCATTTCAAAAGTGAGATTTCGTCGAAATTTTAACAAATAAAAGCGTTGCACCATGTTCAGGTGGGATAGTAAGGATCTGGGGTCATAATTTTTTAGTCTTTAAATGTGGCTTTTCTAGGCACTTGTAGACTTTATTCTTATTGATCTGCCTTTTTCAAACAACACTCCTTGTTTCCCTTCTTTTTGGTAGTCTCCAATGCCCCATTCGGCTTTGTTGGGGTGGCGAGAAGGTGGAATTTATTGGTGGTAAGAGTACTCCCCTTTTATTTGAAGTCCCCTTGTATTAGGGAGAGTGGCTGCCAACCAGCGGCTCAATTCATCAACATCGGTTTATTCTCCTGGAAGCTGCAGGGCACAAATTTGATTTTCTCCTGTTCTGGAAATGGAGCTAGGAGTGGAAAGGCATGAAATTTCTTTCGTTTGGCTGCAAGAAAAAAGGACTACCACTACTTTTTCCGGTTTGGTACTCCCAGAACCGTAAATTTTTAGCTTGAAAACATGGGCTAAACTATTGAAAGGCGAACTTACGTAAGTCTAGATTTTTGCGAAGAGGTTCCTTGGTTACTCTCACAAGTACACAAACTATGAAAAACTAGAGTCCACACTTCAGTGGTAGCAATCGATGGACGCCGGATTTTCGGACTCGATTTTGGGTTATGGGTAGAGACAGAAGCGAGGTTTGACATAGACCGGCGCCTCGATTGGTACTGTCTAAGATAGCTTTGAAGATCAAACCCAACCCTTTCTCCTGTGTCTCTAGTTATGGCTTAGATTCTCCTCAGAAACTTGCTCTTTCCCCTACCTGACAATTTCATTGTCCGCGTGGAAGGGAGCATTATTGCGCAACCCCCGCCCCCTCCATTGTCCTCCTCGCTGTTGATGAGGTGTCAAAGCTGGGGGAAAATGTGCTCCCTGTTTTAATTAGACTCCTTGTTAATGAAAAAGAAATGACGACCTCAGCCAGCATTTTTTGCTGCCAAGATTTGCAATTAAAGTAAACAATCCCTTGTGCAATTATAATTTGACTGCCATATTTTCTGTTTCTTTGTTTGAAGCAAAATTGGGAGTATTTCACCAGCTAAAATTAATATGCTGTGGAAGGAGAAATTGAGGCAAGTAATTACCCCAACGCCCAGCCACAAATAATTTATAGGAAAGGTTGGGGGAACAGTGCATTAAAAGCTGTTCCCAACTTAATTAATAAATAAACAAGCTGCAGGAATTGCATTGAGCAATAGTCCCCCTGTTTAACTGAGGGTAATTGATTTGTATTACTCGAGTACCCCACCACCACAACCATAAATTGGCTTTTGCTGTTGTTGTTGTTTATGGCAGGCTCGCCTGCTTTTCTTGGATGCTTTGAGTATAGAGTCTGTTTTCCTGTAATATAGGTCACAAACCGAAGGACAAGGACGTGGCTTGCCTGGTTTAGTAGTTGAATTGCAAAGAACCGGAGTTGCAAAAGGGTATATGTTTCGATTCCCGGTGTGTGCTTTTCAACAGACAAGGTCTGACTTGTTACAAAAGACAACCACTTACATTTTAACGGTGTACGGTCAGTTCGCGATGGAATCAGCTCACGATGGTCAATTCGTGATAGTTTTCGATGTGAGCTCAAGTATTTTGAGATGCATACGACACAGAGGAACAATCAGAGGAAGCAGTTCAGAGGAGCAAAGCATATATATATGTTCCAAGAATATTCGAGATTAATGAAACTTCTCCCTATCCATTGCAATCAGGGGGCATTGTGCTGTCTTTGCGAGCAATACCCACCCGTACT
>JAKMXJ010028490.1:0-12834 GCA_029339935.1 Anguina tritici
TCGTCGCATAACCCTTCGCGTCAATAACAGCCTGGCAACGACGCGGCATAGACTCAACGAAATTCAGAACAATATTCATAGAGATTTTCTTCCACTCTTCAGACAGACACTTGAATAGATCGCCGGTTTTGGTAAAGCTTCTGGCACGAACTCTTTTGTCTAATTCCTCCCACAGGTGCTCGATTGGAGACTGCGACGGCCAATCGAGGACTTCCACTTCATTGTCGATAAAGCACTTCTTGACCAGCTCGGAGGCGTGTTTCGGATCGTTGTCTTGTTGAAAGATCCAGTCAGAATCGAGGCAGTGATGGCATGTTCCAACATGTTCTCTTCCAGAATGTCTTGATAGAAAATATTAAAATTCTATGGTTGCGTCATCACTTTTTTCCGCTACTGTAGATCCATTGCGACTGCGTCAATGTTGTAACTTGGTTCCGTTTGTGTTGAGGTTCCAAAGATTTGCAGATAGAGAGAGCGAAGATGCGCGACTGCTTTTTATTTATGATCACAATAATGACAATAATATAACGGGACAGCAGTAGTCTCGGCATAGAAACGCAGTTTGTGCCGACACCAATAATAGTTCAAACACGGGATACAACACAAATCGTATAGTTGTTAGTTAATCCTCAATCTTTCTTGCACAATGCTTTCTCAAATTCTTCTTGTTATTGTAAAGCGTCTCTTCCTCGCATCAATCTCTTTTTTGCGCTCTTCTTCTCTGCACATTTTTCTTCTACACATATTCCCCCTCCTTGCACAGGCATATTGGGCAGAGATTGTCTATCCGATAGGCACATGTCTTGCACACACATCCCCCTCCACCTTTTTGTTTTTACTTGGCTAACATTGGCTGAATTATTCACTCTTATAGTTTTGCACTGCGATTGATCGCCCTTTCTGGCGATCGGCCTTAATAGATTCTATAAAATACTGCTGTCGCAGATCTACTCGGCTATTGCCGACTACAACTAACATTCAAATTTAATCCAAGCGCCCCCCCCCCCACACACACACACCTCATTCTAAACTCTATTTTGTTTAGACCTGATTCAGTGGACCAGCTCAAACAAGTAACTGCACATTTAGTCAATTTCAAAGTGGCCACACATTGAAGCCTCCCTAGGGCTCAAGATGCACGCACAGACTTATCTGTGAAATGAATCCGAGCAAGACTCTAGATGATAGATGTATGAGGGACTCTTTTGCCCTATCCTTAGGTTGGTTTACCTTGGTACCCCAAAGCAAAAAGTCGACTTTTGGATAAATTTTATTTTCAAAATAGTCAGCCCTTTTTATATGAGGTGGAATCCAGTAATCAAAACTATGTTCTAAGTGCGCACATCTCTAAGAGGTTTGGGGTTGAACACCTGAGACATAAATCATTCGAATTAGCTCTGGATACATAAAAATAGTATTCATCTTTGTACGGAAGATCCGGTAAGCAAGAGTATGCTCAAACTTTCTTCTCTCTTTTGGAAGTGGTTAAAATAAAAATTAATAAATGGCCTATTTTATTTCTAGTGCTTTGTGCTAATATAAATTGACAATAAAAAGTATAAGCTTTGGCTGTTTACCTTTTCCTAGTTCCTCTTGTACCTTTGGTTGAGCATGTGTTGATTGGTTTAGGGTTCCACACATATAGTCCAAATAATTTATTGTTTAAAAAAAAGAAGTTAACAAGCAATAGACAATGGAGGGTGGTCCAGGAACAACAATCATATTTGGTTTAATAGACACAACACATTTTTTTTAATGAATAGATATTACAGTTCAAGGAAGACGATGCAAATACATTGCTAAAACAAGTAGCCAAAATATTTTTCGGTGAAATTTTTTAGATATTTGTTAACTAAGGTTAAGGTTATACAATAAAGGCCCTTATATGACAAACCGGTCCATTTGCTGCCTCCCCCCGTTGTTTTTTGGCTCATATTGGGCCCAATATGAGCCAGAAAGTTAAGCTCCTCTATGGGAAAAGTGACAAATTGATGGCTTCTTATATCGCAGAGGCTGTATTTCGTTCAATTTTAGAGCCATGAAAGTCAGCTACTTGAAATGCTATTCGATCAGGTGGTCAAAATTTAGGCTTAGATGTGTTATTGGAATAAAAATGTTTGAAATCTACCGTATTTTTTGTTTTTATGCAAAAAAATCTGAGCCAAAAAATAACATAGGGACCAAAGCAAAAAATAGGCCCGTATGTGATATGGGCCAATATAAAGATTGGGGAGAGATTTGACCTTCCACTCTTCATCCACCAAATCACAATCAAAAGTCAAAACAGTTATTACAGGCGGACTTACTGAACAGATTATATTTTAATAATAGCAGAGTTTATATATGAACACAGCTTACAAATTAAATTATCTCTTGGTTAAGACTATTTCTTACACTAAATTTTGTTGTTGTTTGCCACTTCTAGTATTCTCGTTTCTAAACCAAAAATATCAAAGGTTTCCATTATTACTTTTAAAAAATAAAATAGAAGAGATGCTAGTAAACTAGTCTTAGAATTCAAAAGATCATTTTTTCAAAATACAACTATTTTTTGAAAACTAATTTGAATTATTTAGTTGTTCTGGTTTGGATAATTCTGCATCGAAATCGTCAAAAGATAACAAAATTTAGAGTGAAAGCAAGTGAGAAAACAAAATCTTAATTATGTCCTTATTTAGACACTTGACTGTATTGAAAGAAAATGAAGGTAAATGATCACATTTAATCCTTTGTGCACATGCCTATGGAGAAAAGTAGAAAAAATTACTGCGAAAAGGAATATAACGAAGCAGTCAATATAATATCGGACACATACACACAAAAAGGTTTACATCAGTAAACGTTCACATGAAAAGTGCAAAAGAAAAAACATTATGAAATAGTGCATTTGGCTGATTCTGCTCTTTCTCACTGCCCAAGCAGCAGCTTCTACCACAATATTCAGTCAAAATAAATGGAAACTTTTTTGATGAAAACATTAAGAAGAAATATCACTACTAGTTTTTTACAACATCAACATAACTACAGGCAACAATCCATTGATCATCAATAATATCAAGAAGAGGAATACTTTGGCTACTGGAATTACACTCGTAAAATTTGCTCTTCAAAGCCGTCTTTTTCTTTTAATTGGCTGCTCCAGTCTCTGTTTCAGTCGGAATAGCAGAGTCGTAGACAGTGTCGTTGTCGCGAATTTCGGTTTGCAGGCAACAGTTTTGCTGCTCCAGAGTGCCGGCTCCGCAATCGCAGAAGAAACTGAAAATTAGAAAGTTTAAAAAGGTCCTGACACATACAAAAATGTAGCTTAAACCGCTTTTTGGGAGGAATTGTTATAGTGAACTCCGGCTAAACTTTTTTTATCGTCTATAGCGTATAGGAATTGTTTAAGGGATGATAAACCCTGAGTTTGCAAAAAAGGGAGAGGATTACACCATAATATAGTCGGGCAGTCTTATTAGAGAGGGCTGCTTTGTTAGAGAAAACACGGTATGTGTTTTCTTTATTTTTATTTGTTAAATGAAAAGGTAATTCAAGCTAAAAGTTTGTATTTTTTAGCCAAAAACAACTTACCGATCATGTCTCACAAACTCTACTTGATGACCTCTATGGCAAATCCTAATGCAATTAACGCAACTTAAACACCACTGAATTAGACAAATGAAAAGAGGAAACAAATGAAATTACATCGCATTACGCTCAGTGGTTCTGCAAGTTACACATCTGCAAATAAAAACAATGGAAATAATAAGTCAAGTAAATTAGCAAACCTGTAGAAGTCATGCATGGGGAAAGAGGTGCAGGAACTGATTTTGAAGAGACAATATCCTCTAGCTACAGCTCTGTCCATGGCATTGTGGTTGTCATACATTCGATTTTCCCGAAGAATAGGTCGCACATCCGTCGCCAGACAAAGCCCTATAACACGCTCTTTTTAGATGATAATATTTAAAAACAAGTTAGGCGCTACTTGATTATACCCCCCAAAAACAGCTACTCGGTTATACTCCTGGGTCAAAAAACAATTCCAAGAAGACGACTTTTAATTGAAGGGCTTTTTTGTATCACCCTGTTATACAGTCCCCTTTGGTATATTTCGCTTACCGCTCAAGTGGTATGTACTATAGAGGTTTAATTGTAAAATCCGCACCTCCAAACTTGTTCATGTACAAGCAATTTTGCTCTAGTGTGGCGGTAGCTCCATTGGTAATCTCAATGCCGGCAGCTCGGCCCTCAAATATTCTATTGCGCTTGAGCACAGGGTTGGACTCAGTAGAGATGAGCACTCCCGCCTGAGCGTTCCTGTAGATATCATTGTCCTGCAATGTCATTGTTGTCAAACAGCACAACATTTAGATCAAAAGAAACCTCCAGAAGTCCGCGACCCCTGTTGAAAATACAGACACCACCATCTCTACCATCGTAGATTTTGTTACGGCGAAGAGTGGGATTGCTGAAACGTGGTATTCGTTGTATCGATTTTTACCTTCAATCATTCGATCTACCTGTCAGTTTTGATCCAAACTCCAGCCATAGCATTGTCAAATATTTCATTATCTTCGAGCACCCCATTTCCATTGTTGTAGACGAGAACACCACCGTTCTGACCACCCCATATCTTGTTACGAGTAATCTTGGGGTTGGAGCCGGTTCTATAACAAGGAATACAATATTCCGAAAAGAAAGATTAAGAAAGACAAAATACCGTATCTGAACTCCGGAGTAAAGGTGGTTGAAAATATCGTTTTCCTGCAACAAAAAATTATATTTGTGCAAGATAGTCAACAATGTGAGGCAGTTGAACAAAACCACGGAGTTAAAAATGTAAAATAGTTCACTGTCTAATACTGTTAACTAAGTTATGCAGCCAATCATTTATACTCTTGAGCTTGACTTTAATGGAATTAACCAAGCTACACAGTTATTCAGATAATCTAGTCAACCACCACAAATGGTTGACGTAAAATATCCATCACTACCTCTAGTAGTCCATGTCCATTGTCATAGAAGTAGACTCCCACCTGCAAATTAATCAATAAGTTGACATTTTGAGACACGTTCCCCGATCCACCCTTAAATTTAAGACCCCATTCTTCCTTGTCTGGGATTTCCTATCTCCCAGCAGTCTGGAGAGGGGGATAGAGGAAATGCGATTAACAAAGAGATGCGCAAACCTGTTTCCCACTGTGAATCCGATTCTTTCTGAGGATTGGAGAAGAGCCGGTGGTGACCTAAAATACTACTTTTGAGACTTTGATAAATAATGCTAATTCGCTCCCTACCCAGATGCCCGCCAACGTGTTTCCATAGACTGAAAAGCAGGGAATTTAGTTAGATAAATTAGAGCATCCTTGACAAATTATTAGGTTTTTTGTAAACAGAATACCCTCGTTCTCCTCAATCAGTCCTTTGCCTTTCTCATGCTAAAATTTTAATTAGGTGAAAACAGTGGGAAAGAAGACTAACCACATAAATGCCTCCATGCAACCCATCGTGTATTTTGTTGAGTCTAACAATCGGGTCAGAGTTGGTGCGGATTTGGATCCCTGCGAGGGCATTTCCTGCAAAAAACGACTACTATTAGGTTTGTTTTTTACACTGGGCTGAGGATTGTTTTGACTACAGAAAATTGTGACTGCATGGAACAATCAAAGTTGGAGAAGGACGACTTTGTTTTACAGTCTAACCTTAATATAAGCTCATCCTTGGGAGCAGGCCAAAACGTGAGCTCATAGAAAAGAGTATGATACTACAAGTAAAAAATACTATAACAAAAGTATAATACTACTATCACATTTCACTAGATGATATCATTTATTTATCATTTTAAAGTAAAAATTACCGTAAATGTTATTTTGCTCAATGAGGCCTCGACCTTCTCCAAAAATATAGACACCTCCTTGATTTCTAAAACAGTAGGAATTGCAACAAACACTCGCTAAACATCACTTTCAACTAATTAACTACCCCGTGAAAATCTCATTTTTTCGAATGGTTGGCTCTGACTGTGAGGTGATCCAAATTCCAGCAAAGGCATTTGAATAGATTCTATTTTCCATGAACTGGCCACGTCCTGAACCACCACTTATGAAGGTCACGAACTAAATCAAGAAAAAATTGGCCCACCCTTTTCATGCACATATATTCCTCCAGTCTGGCCGTGGTGAATATCACATCTTACGACTGTGGGGTTGGCATGATGCTTGACTTCTATTCCAGAGATCCTGTTTCCATGGATATTGCACTTTTCGAAGTAGCCCATGCCGTTTTCAAAGGTGAATATGCCGACATCTCGACCTTAACAAAAGAGGAATTGAGTAGTAATTGGGAAAAAACTTTGAAAACGCCAACCATGGTGGATGTGACATCTACGGAAATTGGGATTGGCATGGTTTTTGACCCAGACACCAGCCAAATTGTTTCTCGCAATCTCACAGTCCTCGAACCGGCCCTGGGCGTTATCGCTGATGAATATGCCTACATTTTCACAATCGCACACTAGACAGTGTTTTACTCGAGGCGCTGCCAGAGCTTTCTTCACGCAAAGGGCTGCACCAACTAGAAAGTGATGGTTTTGGAAAATATATAATTATACAATATATAATTAAAAAACAAGAAAATACCGAAACTGGAGGAATGGATAATGCAGTAGTCGATCACAGCATCGCTTTCATCCGTGATTTGGAGAGCATAGTGGTTGGTGTGTGGAGTGGAGCATTGGCCTGATAAAAAAGGACATTGAAACCTTTGCTCTATATATGCTCGGAGCATTTGCCAAAAAAACTTACTGTCAGGGTTGAAGATGACCGTACAATAACCAAGGTAGGCACCCAAGGAACCGTCTATGAAGCTGACTGTAGTGTCTTTCTGATTTTCTAACACCACATTGCGCATAATATTCACGTCGGCTCCAGCACCTAAAGCCAAAAAAAGATAGACTTGATTGAACATAAATTGTAGGCGGAAACTGCAATTGAGATAACGGCTTACTTGCTCCAATGATCTGCACAGCACTACCTATGACTATAGGGTCTGGAGTATAGCGTCCTGTATGCAAGAAAATAAGCTTTTCGAGATCCGGCCGAGCTTCCACAAACTTCAAGGCCAGCTCAATGCACTCGAAATGTGAGATCTGGCGCCCAGGCTGGTTATCGTAGGTGGATGAATGGCCGGGCCGAACATGTACTCCGTGGCGCTGAAATAGGCATCAGATAAGTGCTTCATTTTGAATTTTTCGATACAAAAAATACTTACCAATTGGACAAAGCTGTCTTTCCAAGGATTGGCACAGTTACGCCAGCGGTGAGGTTCCTAGAATAAGATAGGTATTTCAAAAGATTATCCAAAGTGCTGTTTACGCGAAGTTCATATTTGGACGAGATTGGATGGTAAAGAGGAGTTGAATACTCGTATACTTGCATGTAAAGCTGCTTCCTGCGAAATGTTTATAGTTGGCATAGATATTGGAAAACGCAAAAATATAAGATTACCAAATACCCAGATCATTTGAGATTTTGTTGAAACGACGAGAAACTGGTGCACATCTGGCTAGATCACCCTCTACCAAATATGAAAACACCTTAAAATAGTGATGTGAGACATGAACCCAAATCACGACAAAATCGCCTACAGTGGAAAGAAGCTCATCAGGTATTTTGTCTAATGGACAAGCCTTAGCCTCAGATGCAATAGTGTAGTCCAATGGAGTCAAGTTTGTACCACTGTAACAGAAAAATGATAAAGGTAGCCACAAGTTGTGAGTCAAAAAGTTGTTGTCTGATAGAGGCGTACAAAGCCCAAGTCCATCCCCACCCCTCAAGTGCAGCCGTAAAAATTGGTATTCATAATGGAATTAGAGATCTTTAAAGCGGATGAAAAATCTGCCCTTATTGACAATGTCAATCGGTGCCCCAAATCAGGGTCCCCGATCCCTAAAATACTTGGTAGAAAGGGAAGCATCACTTACCACGCTTCTCCTGGTGAGTCGGGCTTTGCAAACTTAGAACTTGGCTCAAATAATGCTTCATCGGCAGTGGCTGCTAGTGTGCTTCTACAACTGGCTTCCTCATCCTTTTGTTGCAGACTGTGTCTTCTGCGCACAGCCATTCGTCTAAAGTTGTCAGCTGAGGGAGTGATGACCTCAGGAGTAAGTCCTCGACAAAATTCATTGGAGGAGGATGCAGACGACGAAGAAGCTTCTGTGGAGAGTGGAGCTGTCAAACCAACTTCGTTGGGTGACGATGGCAAACGCTCCATTGGGGAGCCACTATCCAAGGAAGTGTTGCTTCGCCGCCGTAAAACTGGAAAATAAATTCTTTTCGATGAGTAATCACATGGTTTTGTGTTCTACTTCCTTGTTTTTGAGACAGCTCAGAAAGAAGGAACAATAAATGGAATTATGACCCACCCATGCTATGGGTATGTTGTTTTGCCTTTCCTGGACTCTTTTCCGCAAAGGAACTAAAGTTTTGCACAGAAACAGCAGTCACTGGATTCGTCTCCTCCTCGTCTGGATCACCGGCCATTCATTCGGCTGAAAGAGACCTTGTTTCTAGCAATAAGGAAGTAATTTTACAAGCACGCAAAAATGCGAAAAAACTACAAATTTAATCATATAAAAACTGAAATATATGTGCAGTCTACACACATCCACCTACAACTTGTTTCTTCACCGAAGCTCACACGCAGACAGCCTCAACCCACAAAAGGTGTGTCGCTAGAAATCGATTGAATGCGACATGGCGGCTGGTGGCGACCAAGCGGCCTCTTTTTCTTCAGTAAGTAAAGGGAAAGAAGGAAGGAGACAATTCCTTTTCTTGCTTCAGTTGCTGAGCAAGGGAAAATCAATAAAGAGGGCTGAAGAGGATTTAGTCCTTCAACGATTGCCTTTTGACTGTGGCTTTTCCTTTTTCTCCAAAAACTTCCTTGTCCAATGTGACTTTAGTCAGGAAACTGTTTTTTGTTAAATGTTAAAAATCAGGACAATACTTTTTTCTAGCGTCAATCTTGCTTGCTAACGTCAAAATCGACATTTTTATCATTCGGGCTTATTTATTCTAGCTTTTATAGTGGTTTATGCTCTGCTCTTAGTAATCGCACAGTTACACACAGTTTCAATACAATAAAATTGTTTTCTCATCTCAACTTTGACCACTCATTCCTGTCTAAGAGAAATACCTGAATTTTTAAAATTTATCCAAATGGGCATACAAATAATCCTACCCTACCCAAAATGATTCGGGGCATTTCGTAGATTTCGTATAATTTTGGAATTAGCTAAAAAGAGCAGGTTGTACACCATAATTTACGCGGCAACTTGTTACCCGGTATATTCGTTAATCGGTAACATTTATTACGCGAAGTTGTTACTAAATGTTTTGTTACGCGATTTTTTCTTAGCGACATTGTGCTGTATTTGGCGAATTTTGTCACGGCCAAATAATATTTACTGAAAAATGTCGACCGAATTTTGTTCCGTCGAGTTTTTTCCGGTACTGCATAATTGGTTTTCCTTTTCTTTCAGCTGTCATTAGGCTTATACAGTGCAGTATTAGACTTAGGGATGGTAATTTACCCTGACGGTTATGACTGCCCAATACTTTTGAGGTAAACCTACTCCAACTCTGATTGGAGCCATCTCTGCTTTTCGTTAACATTCGCATCGGATAAGTGCCATAGCTTCCCATTGGCTTTCCCTGTTCTGTTAAAATCTCCATCAGGATGCCTTATGACTCTTTCAGAAAACCCGGAGTTGGAGTAATTTTTTACGAACGCAATTTTGCTCCTACTCCAACTCTCACTCCGACCTTTTCATGAAAACTACAATTCCAACTCCGACCCATACTCCAACTCAAAAATGTTTTTCCATTTTTTTATTTTGCCTTATTTTAAATTTATATTTGAAATACTTTATGTAATATAATATCATATTCTCTTGAAAAGGGAGTGAACAGAGTTAAAATATACAACAAGATTATTGCGAATTGCTCTTGCATCAGGTCTGTATTCAGTCCAAAATTCTCTTCCGCCTTCGGCTTCCGCCCTTGAAAAATTTTTCCTCCGCCTCCAGCCTCCTTCCTCCGCCCCGAAAAAATTTTCCTCCACCTACGGCCTCCGACCTCCACTCTAAAAAAATTTTTCCTTCGCCTCTTCATCCGGGCCTCCACCAGAGGCCGGAAGCGGAGGAATTTGTCTCCCCTCCGAAGGATTCTTCCGAAGTCTAGCACAGGCTTGTTTTGTATTACGTCTCCGCTCGTTTTCTAGAGCTTCAGCTTCAAGCCCTCTCCATCTTCTGCAGGCGAATAGCAATTGGTCTTCGTCTATGTCCTCCCACATTTCAGCCTAGCCGAAGTTGTGGAGGACATAATAATAGGACACAACTATTTCATCTGCCATTTTATGAGAACACTTGATAGGTTTTAGAATTACTCCCCGCTTCATAGGTAGAAGGCCAAAAGTGTTCTCTATAAGAAAATTTCACTGCTTTTAAAATTTTTTCGAACAAAAAATTGAGTTGGAGTAAACTCCGGAGTTGGAGTAGGAGTTTTTTTTTATGAAAGTGTCGGAGTCGGGGTTGGAGTAGTAGTCGGGGTTGAAGTAGGAGTCGGAGTTGGAGTAAAACGCGTTCATAAAAAAAATTACTCCAACTCCAACTCCGACTCAAACTCCGGTTTTCTTTCCATTAAAGGTGACCTTAAATACAATTTAAATTTAAATACAAATGTTAGGCCATAGACTTCAGTTTCACCATTAAAATAATATTCAGCCTTATATTGATGGACGAAGTGAGCAACACCCGCCTACTACTTCCCCATCAAGTATATAGGTGGTTTATAGGGCAAATTATCGACTGACGGCCAATCCACCTGGCCAGTTAGTAAGGAATTTAAAATAATTACTTGGAACACTTTTGGTCACAGGAGGGTTGCGTGGAGAGCAAGCACTCAGTTTAGTACGATTCTCTAAAACAGAAAAAGACAACAATACAACAGAGACAGATTATTCTACGATGGATTCTCGGCGGGTTATCTGCTTCATCGCATCATCCAAATCCGCTTGACCACAGTGCAGCAGGAACTTCGCGTTATCCAGATAAATCCTCATTTTCATCAGGCATATTTTGTGCCTCTTTTCTCCTTCTTCTTTTCTTTCTTCTTCTTTGGGGCCATCCTATCCGATCTGCTTTTCCTTCCCAGAAGAGTTCGGGCCATCCCATCCCAGCTGGTTTCTATTCTTTCCATCAGCGATCTCGTCTTCCTTCTCTTCCTTGCAGGTGTTGAGTATCGTAGTCAGCTTCTCTGCGAAGTGTTTCCACACCGCTTGAGGTACGCGATCGGCTTGCAGCAGGAGCACCTTCTTATCGAATTTGAAGAAGCTGTCGAACATTTCCAAAATTGGCTTAGGCACTTCTGTTTTAGGCTTCAGAATGACTACTGAACTTGAGCAGGCGGAAAAAATTGAATTCGGCTTGGCAAGAACAACAAATAATCTTGAGCAATAGAATTGGCGAATTCAGAGCACAAGGTTCAGTCCAAGAACAAGAAATAATGAAATTATTTTCTACGCGTCGGTTTCTTTTCAGTCGACACCAACTGCATTTGAAAACATGATATGATTTTAAACACAGTTGAACCCTTCGGGTTTCCTCCTTTTTCAACGTACTTTTGGTATGGAGATTTTCTTCCGAAAATCTCCCTCCTTACAAGTTGATAAGGTCGTCAGTTGATAGACGTCCAAAAAAGTTGAAAAACGAAGCTCTTTTAAAAGTCATTTGAGAATAATGGAGATGGAAAAGAAATAGAAGTGATAATGGATGTATATGTGAGATCAGGGAACTACGGCCCTTTTATGAACAAACGGGCGTCGGGAAAAATTGGCGCCCGGAACAATTGACACGTACCGTTATATTGAAGGACATAATTTAAATTGGCGCTTATTACTATTTTTGTCGTTGCTCTTTTTGTCGTCGCTCTTTTTATCCGCCACCGTAATTTTATACGAAATACCACTATCCATTAGTCAATTTTCAAGATCTTTTCGTGGTTGGAAAATAAACTTTCTGTTTTCAGCTGCTGAGACTATGGATTCGACTTCAAGCACAACTAATGCTTACGATTTATGGGGAGATGAAGGTCAGACTCAATTAACTGACTTTATTACAAATGGATCAACCATTTCCTGTTTCAGAAACTAGTCAGCTAGAAAATCCAAAGAAGAGAGTTCGTTCCAAATACATCCCTAGTGCCATAAATGCCGTGGAAATTCCAGCTGAGGGTGCTTCTTATAATCCTTCGCTTGACAGCTACTTAGTGAATTGTTGTTGAAATTTTGTTAGAAATCTTGTTTGATGATTGCCTCAATTTCAGGGGTATGTGGGACAGATCGCCAAAGAGGAAGCCGAAGTTCCAGCAGAGGAAAAGAAAAACAATCGTACGTTCGTTAAGACAGTGGAGGATCAATATCTGGCTACAGTCTTCGAAGGAGGGGAAGAAGTATTTTTCCACGTATTGGAGACAGAATTCAAGGAAGAGGTCAAAGAAGAAGATGATGCGAACTGTCCAGTCACTGATGACGAGACGGGTAAGACGGTTGTTTCGTCACTCTAATTGAGAGGCTATAGAGCATAAATTTTAGCCAAGAATCCAGCAAAGATGCCCTAGTCCAAAACAATCGACCAGAAGAAAAAGTTGGCGCTCAGAAAATTGGCCGGTCACGAACTTAAGAAGCAGAAAAAGCTGCGGGAAAAAAGTCACCAGTTGGAAAGGATAGTATTATTTTTTACGAGTGCACTTTTCATCCATTAATAGTCATTTTTCGGCACTTATTGCGTCGGGGGGG
>JAKMXJ010028512.1:0-12309 GCA_029339935.1 Anguina tritici
AAAGTTTGGATGAAAAATTTTAAAGTTAGGACGAGTCGTTCTTATCCTTCGTCTTCCGTCTTCTTCCTTGCCTCTTCGTCCTCTTCCTCGTCCTCGTACTTGTGATTTTTAAGACTCGTAATTCGTCTTCATCCTCGTACCTCGTTTTTGGAGCTGCTCCTACTTCGTCCTCGTCCTCGTAGTACGAGGACGAAAGACGAGGACAAGTTCCCAACACTGTTTCTGAAGAAATTCTGCCTACTGGAGCCTACTCAGAATAGAAAAAAAACTGGCAAAAATGGGGTGGCCTACAACGACAAACCCCTTCCCGGAAAGTGCCCTCAAGTGGACATCTATAGGGAACGTACATGGTGTAATGACAGAACTTTGACAATATTCACCGCCTTTCACTTCTGGACAGACGGCCGCTCCAAGTAGCCGTATAGCTAAGGTATTCCACCCCAACACAGAAAAACAATATTGCAGTTACTCAACCAACCTAGGTCCACCACCAGCACATACTCCACGCCCTTCTTCTTATGCAGACCATAGGCCAGGGCCGCTGCTGTTGGCTCACCTAGGAATAAGTAGGACATTTGCAGTTTCTACTTCCCGTCCGAAAGCCACTTACTGATTACTCTCCTCACCTCCATGCCTAAAAAATTGATGTTTGGTCATTGAATTACCTAAAGATCCATGTCCCTACCAGCCATTTGAGCGGCTGTTCCAGTGTAGTTCCTCTGGATGGCGTCGAATTCGGCCGGCACAGATATGACCACTTCCTTTATGCTTTTGTTGTAAACATTCTCAGCCATATCTCGAAGGTATTTGATAATTATGGAGCCGATTTCCTCAGGTCTGACCACCCTAAAAAGAGTTGTGGCCCATGAATTTTGATTAGAATTGGACAAGCTTACCTGGTTTGCCCCTTCTGCCCAACTTCAAAATAGGCTAGACCCTTTTCATCCAGTTTTATTGTGAACGGATACCGCTTGCAATCACTCTAAAATTTGGTAAACAAGGTGGAGGTTGCAGGAATATAGGTGAAAAATCATGGGTTATACACCACCGGTTACAGTTGACCGTTTACAGTTGACTGTCTACAGTTGAGTCTCCTAATAACATACTCCCACAATAGGATAAGACTTTGGGTGCACGGCCAGTTAGCAATGGGTTTTTCATTTTTTCCGTGGTTCTATGTGACAAAGTATCATTTTTTGTAGGATTTTGTTTACTCTGAGGAGCCCCAGTAGAGACCCAGGATGAGCACGGTAAACTTTTTAAAAAATTTTGAAAAGGTGTTTGCCCTTAGTAGGGACCAGATTCATAAGACAAGAAGGGAAGAACATCACTCAACTCATTCCGGATCCCGGGCAAGTTTTTGAAAATATTAGAATCAAACAGTTTATGCCTGCATATTATGGATGCAATAGTACGAATCAGTAACCAGAATTTAACTCTATTGGGTTATGGCTTCAGTCTTTTCATAGTAAAAACCCAAAAATACCTCAAAGTTAGGATCATCCTTTTTGAAATATTTCCCTGAAAGTAACAAATAATTGAGCAATGACTACAAAAGGCTAAAATTATTTACCAATGAAGCGTTTGGCATCATAAATCGTGTTCTTTGGATTGATTTCTTGTTGCTCTACAGCCTCTGTGCCCACCACTATTTCACCATTTTCTCTAAACAACGTTTATACTAAACCAAAAATAAAATAAAGATACTCTTACAAAAATCCGACCACAGACGGCACACTCTTTTTTCCCAGTGTATCCGCCAAAATGTCTGTATTACCCTAAAAACTAATTACTCGCTCCATAAATAATGATACGGGAGCTCTCTCACCGTCACTGCTTGATAAAAGCCAATAGAAGAAAAGGTGGTGCCTAAGATTAGAATACAATTTGGTATTAGAAATTGAGGAAAACGGACTCCTACCCAAGTCAATGCCAGCTATTTTGGGTGGCGGAGGAGGTAGACCATATTTTTGTGCTATATAACCCGCCAACAAAACTGCTAGAACAGCTGTTCCTGCAAGAATAAGAGATCAATTACCTGCTCAATTTGTAAAGAAAACGTACCAATTATGGAAATGGTCGCAGACATTCAAGGAATGGGACAGCTGCTCAGGCATACACTGAATATATTTTTGTAAATATATAACCGCTTTGCTGTGTTGAGATAAGTGTGTGGGTAGCTGAGTGTATAGGAGTTAGGAGGCCCACAGCATAAAAAATAAAAAATACCTTGCGATAATGGTCATTATTACTCCAAAATAAAAAAGTTTCGAAAAAAACCACCATAACTAGCCTATGTCCACATTCTCCTTTTTGTGACTAAGCCAAACAGTTCAACTCATGTTCTATGGCAATCTTTTCTTTTAAAAAAGGGCTGACAGACGCATTTCTAACATAAAAACAATATTTTCCATGTAAATTTACGAGGGAATTCGCGGCTCCAAAAGATAATATAAAAACAAAACTTATGCCAGCGGTCAAAATCACGCTTACAAAGAAAAAAAGCGCAAAATGCAGTTTTTCAACTGCAAGTCTAACACTCTGACTTAATCGTCATGACACTAATGGTTTATGGACACAAAAAAACCCTCTTCACCACCATTTACATCCACAAAATTAAGCACACATAAGCAATAACTCAAAAAATTGGCGCTTGAAAAATAATTTGTCTCAACACGAATCATGTGTTTCCAATGTTTATGTAAGTGGGCAACCCCACTAAACAGCCACTACAATAGCTGTTATACACTTACTTATTCATCCCTTGCTTCTTACTGTCTTTTCCACTGGCGTATCTTATAATTTGCCAGAAGATTAGATATCCAACCCATATTTTTTGAGCATGAAGCGTCAAAACCATCTCGCTCGTCTCTCCGCCAAGTCCAAAATGCGTTACTATCCAGCCCCAATGGCTTTGAATGAGGTTTGGTCCAGTCATCCAGCCATGGGCGAGGCTGGTGTGAGCAAGCGCCAGCCAATGAAGTTTATGCAGCGCCGGCACAACACCCATTTCCCGGTTGGTTTTCCTAATTCTTGAAGGTTTCGCCTTAAATGTGAGTCTGTATGGTTTCAAATAACCAGACTTGTGTATTTTGCATCTGACCTTCTTTCTTGTTTTAGTCCCTTAAGCTAATTTTTTTTTTAAATTTTTGTTGTTTTCGTAGAGAGCTAAAGCGTCAAAACCTATTTTTTCAAACATAATAATCCGCTGGATAGGTCCGTGAGTGTGTCCCTGACGCTACTCCACCCGGGTAGGGACTCCCCCGTCCCCTCCAACTTAAATTGTTTCAAAAGTGTTTTTTAACGTCTCCTAAGCAATTTTTATAGGCTAAAAACGATAAAAGAGGAGTTTTACGACATTTTCCGACACAAGAATCCAATTTTTGGGGAAAAAAGTTTAGCCAAAAATTGACTTTTTGCCTTGGTCCCCCAAGGTAGACACCTTATTTGGAGGTATTTAACAATGTTTTCTTTACTGGAACAGGGCAAAAAGAGCCTCTAATGCATTATTCGTCAAGAAACCAAGTACTGCGCAACCCATGTATTACTCAGATTCATCTCTAAGGTAAGTCTGTGCGCGTATCTCCAACCATCCAAGCACCCTTCGGGGGCTTGGATGGTTGGAGACTTGGGGTTGAGATGCACACACACACATACCTGAGACATAAATCACTCGAGAAAAGCTTTGGCTGAGTAAAAATAGCATGCATACCAGACTTTTTATATGCGGTGGGTCCCAACAATAAAAACTATGTTCATACTCTGTCTTTTAAACCATTATTGTACCCCACAGACTTGGTCTACCTTGGGGGGTCAAGGCAAAAAGACAATTTTTGGCTAGATATTTTTTTCTAAAAATCGACTTTTTGTTTGGGAAAGTGTCTTAAAACACCCTTTCTATGGTTTTTAGCGTAAAAGAATTGCTTGGGAGACGTTAAGAACACTTTTGAAAAAATCTCATTTGGGAAGTATAATACAGTAGAGCCGAAAATATATTAGGCATGTTTTCGTTGCAAAATTATTTTTCTGTATCTATAGTTCAACGCTCCGATTTGGTTCGTAGATAAACCCAAAAATGGTACTTGGTTTGGTCGAAAGAAGTTACAGTGCAAAGCCATTTTTGGTCAAAAAATGCCTTAATTATTCAGAAATACTTTTTTAAATAGGCGCCAAAAATTTTCGATTTTCTTTTAGGCCAAAAAAATAGTATACCGCCGAAATAGTACCCTGAAGCAGGCATGTGCACGATCCCAAATTTCAAGGCTCGGCCCACAAATTTTTTGTTTTGGCCCGACGCGTCCTGAATTAGTTGTCAGCTAGGCTTCAGTATACCGGGTAACAAACTCATAAGTTTCTTCACAAGCGATGGCCGTGCTGTCAAATGCGGTTCATTTTTTTCGAGTCCTTTTCGATTTTTGAGAATTTTTTTAGCGAAACAACCGGGGGAACCAAGGCAAAAACTGGACCGAATGCGCAAATCTTGAAAGTTTATATATGGCGGGCTTTTCCGGACCGGCCCGCTGGGAATTTCAAATTTGCAGCCCGGGCCGGGCCCGCCCGTGCACATGCCTGCCCTGAACACGGAAAACGCCGATTTCATCAAAATAACGGCAGAACCCGGGTGTCCATTCCTCCTACAGGTGAATGTCCAGTTGGATTACCTGATATCGGGGGATGGGTTCAAATATGGGCACGAAGAAACCATGTTATCTTACCCAAAATGATGTGAGGAACACGGTTTGAAGGGAAGAAGCACCGATTTGGGTGATCGAAACCCCCCAACCCGGGGTATCCATCCCATATAGGCTAGAAATTTATGATCTTTTCCATCCCCAATTTTTCAGTTTGTACCAATCCCAGATGGAGCTGAACAAAAGAGCTTCTCTGTGAACAGCAACCAGCTTGTTTGTTTCCATGGCTATAGCAGTATCTTCACTCTCCAGCATCGAGTATTTTCACCCAACTTATGGTTTCAAAGGGTCTCAACCTCTTTCCTTTAGGCTGCCTTCAAAGTGGATGGTGTGGAGTACAAGAGTGTGGACCAGTACTACCAGAAGTGCAAGGTGCAGGACTTGCTCGGCCTCGAGAGCCAACAATTCACCGATGGGTCCACCCAAAACTTCAGCTCCTTGTCCCGGGAGTTGCTGCGCCAGAGTGGGGTGGGTTTGCCTGGGAGCCGTAGGCTTGTCCAAACTCATTTTGCAACCGGCATTATTTATTGTAGGTTGAGCGCAAGATTGTGGACAAGTGGCGCATCACCTCGGGGGTTCAAGTCATCCAGGTAATTTACTTGAGAAAAGGCAGGCATTCTCAGGGTTTTTTTATATTAAATTTTCCCGCTGGACTTCACCAAAAACCTCGGGACACATGGTTTGAGTGGGTAACCTACTAAAAATTGGTAAACTATCAACTAGTTCCGGTTTTAACTCGTGCCTATTTAATCTTGTTCCTATTTTGACCCTATATCCACTGCAATCAGCGGGCATTGTGCTGTCTTAGCCAGCAAAATCCACCTGAACCATCTGCTTCTGGGCAGTATCGAACCACATTCTTATAGGTTTTTGCTCTTTTTTATTTGTACTTAGGCTCAGTTTTAAGGATATAATAACCTGCTGCAGATAAATGTTCGCGGAAATATGTCCCGGCAGATAATTGTTCGGCGGAAAAATGTCCTGTACCCCCCTCTAGGAAAAATGTGAATTTGTAGTCGTTTCGCAAATATGAGCATTTTTTCTTGCATAGAATTAAAAAAAATCCTGTTTAGGTCGTTTGTCGGTCAACAGACAGCATAATGCCCCTGAATGCAATAGATGGTCCCCAGGGTAATTTTTGAGAAGGGATCCGAATTTGCAATCAGATCTAGCATTTTTCCTTAAAAATAGAAGGGACCATGCTTTTTGCCCTCCAAAAACACTTTGTTGTCACAAAAACACTTTGATGCCTCAAACTTAGCCAAAACCACATGGGGAAACAACCACTTTCTTATTTACTTTTCCAATAATGGCCTAATATTTTATATGATATGTCTGGCATCCTTTATGTATTTTTATAAAAAATGTTATTTTAACAAAAATTTTGCCTTGGGGGACCAAGGTAGTCAAAATTGTGGATTACCTTTTTGGCTACCTTGGTCTCTCAAGGCAAAATTTTTTGTGAAAATCACATTTTTTTGCAAGAATGATTAGAAATGCAAGAAACTCCACAGAGAAAATATTAGTCCATTATCGGCAAAAATTTATAGTGTACTTGGCCCTTGTGGTTTTGGCTAAATTTGGGTAGCGAAAAATGTTTTTGGGGCAAAAAAGAGCGTTTTTGGAGAAAAAGGCATTGCCCAAATAAAATTTCAAAAAGTTAAATTCCTTGCAAGATGTCTATATCTGCGACAGGCCTGTGCTGGCCTCCGAAGGAATCCCACCCAGGGGAGGTTAATTCCTCCGCTTCCGACCTCTGGCAAAGGCCCGGAGGAAGATTCGGAGGAAAATTTTTTGGGGATGGATGCTGCAGGCGGACGAGAATTTCGGTCCGAACACACGCCTGTTCTGCGAAAGATCTCTATATTTTTGTACCCCCACCTTTAATGTGGCTTACCCACACCCGTCAACTCAAATTGGTCAAATTTGGATTGGGCAGGACCAGTCTTCCATAGCAAGACAACACAGGTATAAATTTTTCCTTATAAAATTAAACACGCAATTTTCGCTTGTATAAATTTCGCAAGTAAAAATTCAAACCTGTTGTGTCTTGCTACAAAATGCTGATCCCTGTCAATTCCAATTTGGGTTTACGGGTGTGGGTATGCCCCTATAAAAGCCACGGTACAAAAACTTGCAATTCCAGAAGGCTTTGCTTGAAAAAGTGCGTCAGTGCAAGGAGCTGCGTGATGAGCTCGTCAAGACTGGCGACAAGCTGATTGTGCACACCTATGTGGGGGATGACTTTTTTGGTGCTGGAGTCCCTGTCAAGTAAATCCTTTCCACTCAAAATTAGCTTATAACATTGCGAAATCATTGCTAATTCAGCTTCATGAAGTCGTGGGCAAGCAACATGGACAAGAAGAAGGTGACTGTGAAGTTGCCTATGTCTTTCCCACTCACAGAGAGCAGCTTGAAGAACGTGCCCACTATGGGCAAAGGTCGCAATATTCTGGGCACAATCTACATGGTGCTAAGAGAGAAGGTAGTTGGCATCAACTTTGGCCGTTTCCAACCTCACTCAATTATTTTTTATTAGATCAACAACGGCCAACTGGACTCCCTGGTTGTGCAGCCAGTCCCCAGCACGGAGACCGAAGATATCACCAATGTGTTTAAACAGGGGGCCTCTCTGGCTCTTGAGAAGAAACCGGTCCCTCAGGCGGCTGCCCCCCAAACCATGGAAATTGACTTTACGGCCGACTATGATCAGGATGTGATGTCCAGCCCTCCGGCCCTCAGCGCTCCCGCCACAATCACCACAACTACACAGACAGCTACCGGCACAGCCAACCAAATGCAGGCTCTGAGCATGGGTGGTGGCGCTGCTGCGGCTACTCCCGCAAGTGCTACCAAAACCAAGGTACCTTCCAGAAAATACTGCTAAAAAGAATATCTAGCTAGAGTTTAGAATCCCCCCTTCCGGCTAGCTCGAAATTTCTGTCGACATAACAGCCAACCGATCTTATAATCGTGATTCTCGACACCTGATTAGGCAAGGAAACACTTTCCTTTCCAAAAAACCGAAAAGAAATTCCCTTGGTACCCAAGGGGAAAAAATTTTCAAAAATGGTCTAAAAGATTTGTTTTAAATTGGCGCCAAATCAATCCTTATCAATTCTAACTATTTTTAATTACAGTCGAACCTCGTAAGACTTTGAACATAGTTTTTACTACAGCGACTTATCTCATAAGGAAGATCTGGTATGCATATTGTCTTTATGCGTCCAGAGTGTCCTCGAATGATTGGTGTTACCTTAGAGACTGATCCGAGAAATACTCTTGACCATAAATGCATTCAGCAGCACTTTTTGCTATCGTCCTGTTGAGGACAAGGGTGAGTGGCTTTTGAAAAAGTAGCCCCTATTCTTCCCTTCCCCTCACAATACAGCTCCTATGCGGTAAATTGTCAACTGCAGACGATTTTTGCGAAAAATTTTATATTTTTATGTAATAGAGAACATTTTTACCATAATTTTTTTATTCCGAGGAGCCGCAGTAGGCGAAATGTTTTCAGGAATCCGAATCTGAACGCAGAATTCCAAAAAGATGCTTGGTTGCTGAGATATGGTTACAACTTGGTCTACTCGTAGTTGAAAACAAAACCAGCCAATTTGTGGCCATATCTCGGTAACCATGCATTTTTTGGAATTCTGCGTTCAGATTCCTGGAGACATTTTGCCTACTGGAGCTTCTCGCAATAAAAAAATTCGAGCAAGAATGGTCTCTTTTACATCAAAATATAAAATTTTTCGCAAAATCGTTTATAATTGACTATTTACGGTTGACTGTTTACAGTTGACCGTCTACAGTTGATCACTTACAGTTGATCGCTTATAGTTGTCGTCCTCCATGCCCTTTTTTAAATGCTAATTTAGAAAAAAAGACATTTTATCGGTTTTTACACTTAAATGATTTTGGAATTGATTTGGCGCCAATTAAAAGCAAGAATTTTTGACCATTTTTCGATTTTCTGCCTTGGTCTCCAAGGCAAACCAAAAAAATATTATCCGAATTTTTGGAAAGCAAAGTGTTTCCGTGCCTAATCAGAGGTCGAGAATGATGATTTGAGGTCGGTTGGCTCTTGTGTCAGCAAACATTTCGAGCTAGCTGGGGGGATTCTAAAGTGTTACCCGATGTATCCAAAAAAAGCTAGAATTTTCAGATCAAGATCAATCGTGCAGCACTCACACGAACGGCTCTCAACAATCAGGTGATAAAGAAGACTCAAAATGGCGGCAGCATTACGGTTGTGAAGAAAGTGGCCACCAACACTGTTGTGAAGAAGATTTAGACCGGCCAGACACGCACACACAACTTTATTGTATACAGCCCACGTTCGCACATTTACACATGCTTTTCTGATTTGTTTTTTGAGTGTAACCAACACACCCTTCCATATTTTTTAAATAAAACGGAAAATAACTGTTTTATTCTACACTGAAACCTATGGGTGAGGTAAAAATGGCATTATCAAACATAGGATTTCTAAGCATTACATTCATAATACATTTCTTTTAAAGTACCACGGGTCATTTGGACAAAATGTCGCCGGACGAATCGTGCATATCATTCCCATTTTAACCCTATATCCATCGCAATCAGGGGGCATTGTGTTGTCTTTGGGAGCAAAGGGAGGAACACCCACCCAAACCATGTGCCTCTGAGGTTTTTGGTTAAGAAGGGTCAGAAGCCCTAAATCTGAAATGTGTATCCCTTCAGATAGCCATATACTGTATCACCTCTAATAGAGAGCGTGTTTAGTCCTCGTGGAGAGGAAGCAATATACAGCAGAGCAGAGAGGAGCAACCAGCTTATTTTTTCATTCCACAAAGACTGATGTGAGAGACAATGATGCTTTTATATATACTAGCAGGACAAAGACAAGAAAAGGAAATTGCTGTGCTATTACAAGTGCTATTTTTGAATTTATGGGTGCCGCTCTACTAGAGGTAATACTGTAGGTGATAATACCAGAGATTTCGGGGATAAAATATCGGCGCCAGCAAACCCTGCTCCCCTGCCCAAAATCATGCACTGAGAACGGTTAAAAACTGCAAAAATAGTGAATTCTTAGTTGAAAGTCTCGAAACCTGAGGCGGTTACCCATCCAGATGGCCATCCTGGTAGCCATATTTGAGATAGCCGAGATTAATTACCGGCGCCGACACACCTAAAGATAAAGTAGAGTAGGAGCAGTAAAAGCATAGGAACAAGGATAAAAGCGGTAAAACCTAAGCCGGATTTTCTCCGACGACATTTTGTCCTAGGCGAAATTTTGCCCTCGTCACATTTTGTCACCTACCCTACTAAGCCCTTACTCTGCCCGGCCCTGCAAAACATTGAGAAGGTAACTGCAAAAAGAACCAATACCCGAAAACGGACATTTGCGCCTCACCCATATGCATTCTACAATTCCAGAGCTACGAAAGCGACTTAAAAGCAAGAGAAATATACACAGCTTACATGGAAATACCCGCATTTCTTACGTAAAACAAAACACCCAGGCATAATAAAACATTGGTTTTCTCAAATGGTTCAAATATCGTCAATGAAGTGCTTCTTGTAATGCTCATGGACATAATCGCTGTAGAGGAAGTCGACCTTCTGTTCCACTTGTTTACACCCGGAGACGGAATATATCGGCGAAGACTTAGGGAAGAACTAAAAATTGAAATGTCGTAAAAGTCAAGAGCATTTTGTCATCCACAAAAACTCTTTGTTTTTGGCAAAGTGGAAAGATGCCGAAAATGCCGTGGCAGAATCCGCATCTTCGGTTAAAATTTTTAGGAGAGGATTATAATATCTAGAGTTACATGCAGCTGATTCGCTAGTTCTTCTATTTCGTCTGCCTTTGCTGGGAACCCTCTGTTCCTAAGATAGTCCTTGAAACACATGATCACATGTCGACGCTCCAGCGGCAAGAATGGCACGAAATAGTCTGAAAAGTTAAGGAAAATAATGCTTTTCAAAAGTTAGACCAGTAAAAAATTGGTGGCTTTCCACCGGGGCTGATTCCCTCACCCCTGCTTCCCTCAAACCACCCGGTGGTGGACAATTTTCACAGATCAACCGCCAAAATTTACAAATAAGAGCAACACCAAAATGTGGTCCTGGATGACACCCAGATTTTGGGTACTGGTCACGTGGAGCAAGGAAGAAGAAGCCTTTAATTGCTTACCAAGCACTGATTTCAACTTGGCTGCCAGCTCAAGTTTTCTGAGCGAGTCGGCATTTTTTTAATATGACTTAGGAGTATGGTGTTTCTGGACTGCTCACTATTTTGGGAATCGGAATGCGTACAGACCAAAAAACTGTGCGAGGATCTTAATTGCCAAATTTGATGAGACGAAAATAGCCATATGCAGTCATGGGAAGAGTTTTTCAGAACGCATTCAGAACCCAAAGATACCAAAGTTCTAAGAAGTTTTAACAGAAAAATATTAACTTCTGACTAACTCACAAAATAGCTGACCCAATATGAGGCAGGCCCTACTCCGAAACTTCCAGCCGAAATGAAATTGACCTTACAGCCAAAACAGAGCAAAACTTACCAATTAGATGCCGTGAAATCAATCTGAAACAAAATGATCAGTCTTTCAAATAAACTCAGTAAGTAAAAATTTTCCGCCTCTCCATACCTGCTCGTCTTTAAGCCACCTTCACCTGAAAATAATTGGTGTTGTGAGAGACAGATGTTGGCCTGCGAAAGTCACTCACCCTCATTGAAAGCACTGTTCTTGATCAATTCCTCCATTTCCTTGTAGGTGATGGCTTCACGCGCTTGGCCGGAATGGTAGTTTTCGAGAGTCCTTTCAACTATAGCATTCATTCCACCATTGCTAAAATAGTTCCTTTTAAAAAAGAGAGGCAAATATTTATAGACTATTCTCTAACCTCAAGAACAAGAAGATGCTTTTTCGAGGATCCACACCACCTATTTGATCGTGGAAGTCGATGAAGGGGAGAATGACATCCACCAGCTGGTAGGGCATTTTGTCCATCTCATCGAAGATGAAAAGCGAGCCTAAATTTTGGACGAAAGTTTTAATGTATACCGAATTTTCTCTAATTAAAGCCTATGAGCTTATATATTTCAACTTCCCTCTAGGCTAGGCTTCTATTAGAGAGTGGGCTTCAGTCAGAGGGTGGCTTGTATATGTCAACCTTTTGATAATGATGTTTAATATTCAAAGAAATTAGGCTTAGGCTTAAACTTAAGAAATTTTTTCTGGTGGATTTAATGGAGATATTTTTTGCCTGCTTGGCTTGGATAGGCTTTTGCGGTTTCGAGAGATTCTGATTTGTTCGCCTCGGAGCCGGACTCATCGCTTTGATGGTTTAAAGTATCTGATCCAAAACAAAACAACGATCGGCAGCCAGCAAAAAATGGGAGAACAAAAAATCGCAAGCGAAACTTTAATTTTTAGGGGAAATTCGTTTCAGGGAAAATTAAATTTGTATTAAACTTTTGGCGCTAGTGAGGTAAACCCCCCCTCCAAATTAAATTTTTGGGAATCGTTCTAAAGCATCTTTTATGACCTAATTTCGCCTCAGCAGCACGAAAACGCATCAAAAAAGCATTCTAGTTATCAAAAACCCGAGTTTCAAAGGCTAG
>JAKMXJ010028517.1:0-19013 GCA_029339935.1 Anguina tritici
TATGAAATGAAATATGCAAATTTCATAGGTGGCGCATTACTTTTTTCCGCTACTGTATGAGATTACGGAAGAAGTAGAATAATACGGATTATTCAATATTAATTTTTTTTACAAAGTTGGCGCTATTCGCGCCAGCGTCTGGCGCTTTTTAACAGCGCCGGCGCTGGCGCCGGAGCTTGAAAATTTTTTTCGAAAGGCCGGCGCTGGCGCTCTGAAGCAAAAAAATGGTCACGGCGCTGACGCTTTTTCTGGCGCTGGTGCCGATAATTTTTAAGCGACGGCGCTGACGGCAGCGCTGATTATTGGGTCGCGTGCAGCTATGAAAGACACCGAACAATTTCGAAGGCTTTACTTAAAAAATATGATTCCAACACTATGTTAAACTGACTCACGAGAAAAAATGAGTAATTTTTTATTGTATCTAATTCTTTTGTCACACTTCATAGGGGAAATTATCAAGGGCATAGCTATGACGTAGAATGGCGAGATCTCCTCTTATTTCAATAAATTGACGTACGATTTCTAAGGCGCGTTGCGCTTCGATACAGCTGGCTGGAGACTGTACTACTTCGGCTTCTTCGAACAATTCCTAGCCTAGCTGAAATCGCCAGCGTGTTTTCGTAAACCAGGATCTTGAGACAGCAAAGCACACAAAGATTCTAACCGTCAGCAGATCACCGCTCACTGGAACAAGTGGATTTTGCTTTGTGATTTTCTTAACCCAAACGATCAGAACCGCTTCCATACAATATGCTTACTTGATTTGAGCTTCCACTATTAATTGATTTTAAAATTTCTTCTTTAAAACTTCTTCAGAATCCCGGGAATGCCAAATTGTTTTGCCAACGATTTTCTCCCATTTGTTGTTATTTATAGCAGCAGCCTCAATTATTTGTTTTTTTTGCTTCAAGTGAAACGGCTTTGTGTTTTTGAGTGCTCACGCCAACCTTAAAAAACATTACGCTTATATAGTGCAGACTACTTAAAAATATTCCGAAATGAGCCGGCTATTATGTGACCCCCACTATAAAACGAATCTTTGCATGTCCCCTTAGTCGCACTATATCGGGACTCCACTGTATATCACACTCGTAAATATTTTAGCTAGATGTGTGTATAAAGAACAGGGTGCCGGTTTAAAAAAGGAATTTTTCTTGGCCGGGAGATCATTGGAGTGCCAGTTTATCGGGGGTGTAGGTTTATTGCGGTGCCGATTTATCGAGGGTTGACTGTATATCTGACACACACACCAACCGATCCTATACTAAGACCGATAATGAGTTTCTTCGTATTCGCTGTGAGTAAGTAGATGCAACTACTGCCACCCAAAAACAGTGGTATAATTTTGGCGCGAAACAGAAAAAAACAAGAAAGTGTAAACAACAGAACTGGACGATGGTTAAAATATCAGTTTAACGTAAAAAATTCAAAATCATCACTTATATGAGGCAATTTTATATGACACAAAGGTGCGACTCAGTATCAGATTGAGTTGGGTGCCGCTCAATTGAGAATTTTTAAATTCGGCTGAAGTGAAAAAAATAAAGAAAGACAAACTTCTAGAAAAACCTAATAGTGTAATAGCTGTATAACTTTCTTAGCCATCGATTTTGTATGGTCATAGAATTATTGTTTTTGCCCACAGATATTTGTCTTGATCTCTCCCATTGTTGTAACGTCTTCTAGGCAAACAATATAAGCTAAAACCGATAAAAAGGTCTTTTAAGACACTTTCTGACACAAAAAGCCGACTTTTTTGAAAAAAGAATTTTTGGCCAAAAAACTGACTTTTTGCTTTGGGCCCCGAGGTAAACCAGAGGTAAATTTGTGAAACGGCACTAATAAGGGCAGCCTCCCTAATTTAGAGCTTAAATAAGTTCAAACTAAGGGCAGACCGCACCCCTTAAGCCTATTTCACAAATTTACTACCTTTCTAGTGTCTTCGGCACTCCAAAGACTTATTTACCTTGAAAAAGTCAACTTTTTGACCAAAAATTGTCTTTCCAAAAAATCGGCTTCTGTGTTAGAAAGTCTCTTAAAAGACCTCTTTTAATCGTTTTTAGCGTATATTGCTTGCTTAGAAGACGTCATAACAACAGGAGAGACTAAGGCAAAAATCTATGGTCAAAAAAGAAGTCTATGGCCAAAAAAATACCATCCAAAACAGTTTTTACGAAACGATTGAAGGTCCTCCTCCGGCAGTCTGCCAGAAAGCGTTTCTAAAAATGGATAAAATTTTGTGGAGAGCGCATAAGCCTGCCCACATGATCGAGCTGCCAGCAAAACATTTATTCTTCTACACATATGCAAACAACAGAGACAACAACAAAAACTTGATTTTACAATTCAACGCCTTCCTTTGACTGAATCTTGGCTGCTATGGTCGCAAGAGCTGCTGCAGTGGCTGAAGGTAGAGGCGCGGAAGGAACCGACCAGTTGAGGGCATCCGGAGGAGTAATACCTGCATTGTGAATTTATATAATCCGAAAAGCATACGTAACAACGAAAGTTTACATCTTCCAACACGTAAAACCTGTCCACCTAGGTCGAAGTTGTTCATTCCATCAATAGCTTCTTTGACTGCCTGCTGCGTTTTGAACTCTAGGTAGCCAAACCCTCTGAAGTTAGTCAATACCGATCAGATAAACAGCAACTACATTTTGGTAGTCGAAAGAATACCTATGCGCCTTGCCCAGTTCCTTAGCCAACTGACATTTGGTCACCTCTCCGAACGCCTCGAAAATGCTTTTCAAATCTTGCTCTGACACGTCTGGATGAACAGAAGCGACCTGAAATTGCCTTAAAATTTTTCTAGGCTTGTTTAAGAGTTCAGATAATTTACGTAAACACGATTGTATTCTTTGGCATCCTGCATGACCATGTCGATAATAGGCTGAGCTTGAGGCATGTTAGCTGGTCTTCCCACCGGCAGCACTTTTAGATTACGCCCGCCAACGAACTTGCCATTCATTGCTTCTTGCGCCAAGAGAGCGGCTTCAGGCACCTGAAAAAGGCGTACGTATTTGCAGAAAAATTGAGTGCTTAATTAACTCCTCAAAAAATTTATTCGCCTCAAGCTGTCCATCTAACAAGAAAACCTTTCAAATATACTCCCGCCATGGCATACGGCTGACCAGGTCCTGAAACCTCGTACTGTGGAAGCAGTTAAACGCACATAAAAATATCGAAGTTTTCTTTAAACACCCAGGTCGACTCTGGTTTTCCTTTTTCAAAAGTAGCTTATCAACCGTAGAGGGCAATATTTGATTCAAGAAATTAAAAGATAAATAAAAAGCTTATCCGGAAATTTTTCGCGATATTTGGACCATAATGTGAACATTTAGCATAGAATTCGGAAAAGACCGATAATTTTCGAAGGTTAGTCATACTCAAATGAAACTTGGAATAAAAAGGGTGAAGAGAGCCGGCTAACAAAAAAACTAAGGGACATCCTTCAAAAAGTCAACAATTTTGTATCTACCTCATATTCCAAGAAAGCAAAGCCCTTGTGATGCTAAAACACAATTTTATTAAACTTTAAGAAGTTCAAAGTCGAAACAGATTATAAGATACCCCAGTTCCAGTATCAAAAGACATGTTGATGGTTTTGATTGGGCCGAAAACACAGAAGTGCTGCTTGATCTGCTCTTCGCGTACTTCAAACGAGACTGATCCGACATAGACGCGGGCCATTAGAGACAAAGCCTGACCATACATTGCGACTTTCTGTTGCTGAAAAAAGATGAAAACGGTGGTTTGTAAAGCAATCGGAAAGAAGTAATGGTTACATTCTGCTGGTGAGCTATTTGCTGCTTCATACGGACATGCTTGATTGACTGCTCCAGGGCGTACTTCTTGGCTCTTTCCAGGTCATCTCGCTGACGGCTGCTCAATTCAGTGAGACCAAGTCCAATCACCTCTGCTTCCTTCTTCGCGCCAGGACCAACAAACACCTGAAGAGAAGTAAGTCAGAATGAAATCAAATGTGTAGAGAATCTAAAAATGTGTTGTTTTACCTTTCCATACTGCTGAAGCAACGGCATAGGAACAACTGAATCCATTTTGTAGAGCTCGAAAGATAGAAATTATCCTGAAAATATATGGATACCAAGGATCGAACTTAGAATCGTAAATTGTGACTAGAAATCGCTAGCAGTAATCGCACTGTTCAAAGTAGTACAGACCAAATGTGTTTTTCTTACAGTGTGTAAATTCTAATAAAGGACTGGACATAAACATTAGCAGCACTGCTTTCAAGTAAAAAATTCCAAGTGCAGAGACTTCGAAAATTCGCTATGCTGTTCTTTAGAGATAGAATTAATCCATGGCTGGTAGTAAATAAGAGGTTAAACTGCAGAAAAGAATTTCTGACATTTTGTTTGGAGTGAAGATTTTTTAAAAAACATGAAAGACCTATTCCCGGTATAATTTACGTGGTTTTTAGTGGGCTTTCCGCAAATGTCACTCCGCAAAATTTTTTTCCGCAAATGTCGGTCTGTAAATGTAATCTTGCTGATGCAGTGCCGTAAATCTCCTTCCTCACAAGTCACTCTGTAAATTTCCTGCCACAAATGACGGTCCGCAAATGTCGTCTCCGCAAATGTCATGTCCGCAAATGACCGTCTGAAAATATGCGTACGCAGATGGCTGTCCACAAAAATCTAAATGCAGATATCGCGTCCGCAAATGACCTTCCGCAATTCTTACTTCGCAAAGCTCGCCATGCCAAGACAGAAAAGCTAAAAATGCAGGATATGCTGGTGAGTACATTACTATTCTCTGCAGTTCTTTTTGGAAACAGGTTCATTTTGTTTCAGGGCGTGGACTCCATTCCCTCCGTTCCGAATCTCGTCCAAATCCAAAACTTTTATGAACCGTGAGAAAAGCGAAGTTACCGCACCTCAGGGATTATGCTACTGCAAAAGAATTCGGGTCAGTCAATGAGGATGAGGTTTTCGTTACTAGCTTTCAGTCGAGAAGAGCTATAAATGTCAGCAAATTTCGCCTTGTATGATCGACAAAGAAATTGAAGAGGTTCCAGCGCAATTCGCAGTTCATCAACATCCACTCTACTTACAAGCTCAATGCGAATGGGTATCCTGTCACGGTAAACATTAGTTATTCTATGCTTTTCTGAGTTAAGATATTAAATCATTCCTCCTCAGGTGGGCGAGAATTCTATGGCCAAAAAATACCACCCTTTCCTAAACACTCAGAAATGGAATATATAGCTTTCGCGAGAAAGTTGGCGCGAAATTAAAAAACTACCGTGATCTGTATAGTAAAATCGACCACTAGACTTCAAATAGGTTCTAGTTTTCACAGGGTCATAAATTTGCAAAAATGTCTTATACCTTGCAGAGGAGATATAGAGCTATATTTTGGTATATAACTTGTTATCAGTTATACGAAAAACGGGGTTTCATGCAAAAAGAACCTTTTTGACCTTGTACTAAAGGTAAAATCTTGGATTTCACCTGATATATAATCAAATTTTTGCAGGAAAAGTTGTAAATCTGTTTTGGTGATCTTTGTCTACTTTTCAATTTTAGGTTCAATGCAATAATAAAAAAATTATGCCCGAAAATTAAAAAAAAAATCGGATTCCCACAGGTAACGTCGAACTCTTAACTTCAAGGAAAATGGCCTTTTCCCTATGTAAAGTCTCATGACGAAAAGCTTTCCTAATGCACCACCCAGCACAGGGCAGAAACCTGAATGTTACATTTCTGGGCGTTTTGAAAAGTCGCATCATTTCTGCATAATCTCCAGCAATAAAAATGAAAGTGTAACTTTTGCGCCAATGCAAAAAATCTATGTTAAATGCAAATAACAACAAGTGTTTTCATCGATATGCGCAAGTTGGACAAGTAACAGCCCGGTTCCGCAGGCGCCTTAGCTCTTCAGAACGCATCATTCAAAGGGAAATGCTTTCAAAATTTTATTTCAGCTAATCATATTGATTATAACGCTTAACATTCTTATCAATAATCAAAAAAAAATTGTAGTGCTAAAAACATTATTCTTACCACTTTGAAGCCCTACTATTTAACTTTTCCAAAGACTGAGTGATAAATGCCATGTGGCTATGTGCGCGAACCGAACCAACTTTTGAGTAAAGAGCGTGTTTATTTGAGGAAATCAGACAACACATAAACAAAATATAACGGCCAGAAATTAGCAAATTAACAATTAACAAAAATAACTTTTGTAAAAACAACTATCCAGTAAAATCTCCATGGTCAAACAAAATCTGGTCGTAAAAGTCCGCTACTATAGTTCTTCCATCGAAATATCGCTTGTCCAGGGCCGTCCTAAAAAGTTCATAAATATCTTTTAATTCTTAATAAACTTAAAAAACCTACTTTGCACTTTCTGCTGATGTCGGATCCACATAATTGACAAACACTTTGACATTTTTAGAAATTTCGTCTTCTTGCACAAAGCATACCTGCAAATGTAGAGGGTATAAAAATTTTGGCTATACTACAGAACTGCCCCCCCCCCTCGTTATTGCCTCAGAAACGGTGTGGTTCGACGTTTTAGGGTCTGAGAAGTACGAAGAAACACTTTTCCCGTCGCAAAAATGCGTTTTTTTGCCCACAAATCGATTTTGCCTTGGTCTCCCCTGTTGTTTCAGTCGAATTATTATTTTTATTTTAGCTGAGCTTGTAAAATGCAAAAAGGTTGGACCTTTGTGAGGGTTATCCGCATCTTCGGCGAAGAAAACACAGAAATTCAGTTGTGCAAAGATAATTATTTTCCTTGTGCTTAGGCTCAGCCTCGGCTGAGCTCCCTTAGCCCCACTTAACATCCTCCAAGTGCACGAGATGCTTATGTAGGGCCGTTTTTGCCATGTTCTGACAGCAGAACAGTGAAAAATCAACAGGGAAGATCAAAGCAAATACGATTTTTAGACAAAAAAATTTATGTAAAAATGCACTTGTGCAGCGGAAAAAAGTGTTTCCCGCACTTTCCAAGCCCTAAAACATCGAATGATACCAGTTCTGAGGCGATAGTGAGGGGGGGCGGTCAATTTCAGAACCTAGAAGCTTATTCTCATAATTTAAGAATCTTACATCCTTTACTGCTCCAAACTTTTCACACTCCGATCGGATCTCATCTTCCAGCTCATTGTCTATTCCGTCAACTGTGACCATATTTTTGAGGCAGATCACCGAGGAGCGGTTTGTTCGCTGAAGAGAAACATTTCATTCAAAGCATTCATAATAATCCAAAAAAGTCTTACCATAAGTTTATGCATGAGTAAATGTCTGGCATCGTTTCCTAAAAAAATTTAAGTGTATTGGTTGGTTCACACAAGTATTATTAGCTATAAAAAAGCTAGCCTCTAATTTCCACGTGTTCTTGTGATGCAAGGGTGGCTTCTTCGTTCTGAAATAGAAATATTTTAAGTATATTTGAGTATTTTTCCGAGTAGGAGACTTCAAACAGAGTCTAAAAATAAATTTACCAAGAAGTTACTCGCATAAACTCTTTGGTTGGTTTTATTTGTAAGAATTTTTAGAAGGGTAGAGCGTAAAACCATAATGGGGAAAAACAGAAAGTGTGATCTTGAAATTCTATACCATATAATTTTAGACTGCAAGCAGAATTTCAAAAAGTCGCTTAATTACCTAGATAAGACCTAAAGTCGGAATATCTACTTTAGAGAAAGACTACTAGGTTGTTGAGAAAGTCTTGTCATTCCAGTGAACTTTAAAAATCATCTTGGTCTCCTATGTAGATCCCCCTATGGTTTCCAAAAATAAAAAATAATAATATTTTTGTTCAGGCCTTTCCAAATAGCTGCAAACCCAAAATAAACTTGAATCAAAGTTTATAGTCTAGAACTTTTAATCTAGATTATATAATAGTTTAACAGTGGGTATTTCAGTAAAAAGGCAAAATATTGTGTACAATAATCGACAAAATCATAAAAATCTGCCTTTATGCATCTTTTGCTTGACGTTGCAGTTATCTCGGAAGGCCCAATGTAACACCATCTTCGATGTAACTGCACCCTGGGCCCGGTCCCAAGAGGTGTGGTTGTATCGATAGTTGACTGTATCGAAAAAAAAATTGAAATTTCTTAAGATCATAACAGGATCAGGCTATTCCCAAGCTGGAAAAAATGCCAAGATCAACTTGGGGGTCCACGCTGGTCTGCAAAAATCGCTGAAACAACAACAAGACTCAATGATATCTCGACGATCGGTTAACTGTTTGAAATTCTGCTTTTGTGGTCGAATTTCTAATAATAAAAACCGATTGTTTGCAAAAGTAGGTAGTTTCATTCAAAAGTCTAGAATTTGTCAAAAAGTCTCGTCCTGCTACCAGAAACTACCAACCTGAGCATTGACCGCCTGCATTTGGTCATTGATCATCCCCACTTTGGCTGCAGCTGCCAAAGCTTGAGGAGTGGAAAGCTGAAAAGAGAATAATTTAGTATGTTTTGCTCTTCTACGTAAAAAAATCACAAAAAAGAAATTACAAACCTTGGGTCCTTGCGCTTTTGGAGCCTTAACCTTCTTCTTTTTACGGTATACGTTCTCGGTGCCTGACCCCTTTTGCTCCTGCTTATGATTCTTGGCCAGTTCTTTGGAGGTAGTGTCTCTAAGAGCCACAGCCCTGGAAGAAGAAGAACCTTGAGGTCCTCCAATGGCCAAAATGCCGTCGGTTGGCTCTAAACAGGAAATTTTCCTTGAAAGTTTTTGATATTTTAAGAAAGTTTTACCATCTGGTTGCTCCACTTTATCCTTTGGTGCAATGAGGTCCGGAAGTGGTGCAAAGCTAGCCTTTTGATTCATTTCGATAGTTTTGATTTTTATCCTTGAAAGTATGTCTTTTTTGGCTGGAGGAGGTGGTTTAGGTTTGGTTTCCTGAAAAAAGAGAATATATTAAAGGGGGCATGACGCTACTTACAACCGAACTCGTAATCATTTTCATTTACAGTAGCAACGGGCTAACCACTACAACCACAGCTTCTCAAAAGTTAATAATTTTTGTACTGGAAACTATGTTCAAAGTCTTCTTTTTTATTGCCATTTATCTTTCTCGAGACAGTGGTTTCCTTCTATCCCTCCTCTCCCGAATAGTCTTTCTCCCTCAACAAATATGCTTGGAAGACCCTTCCATCCCAGTAAATATGGTTAAGTAGCGCTTTTTTACAAAGTGGTCCCTTAATTTTTCCCTCTCCCTCCCAATAAAGCCCAAATCCCCCCTTTAAAGGACCATATGGCAACCATCTACAGCAATGAGAACTTCGTATTTTTCAATTCGCGGGGACAGCTTAATCACACCGAAAATATTTTTTGAGTTATTTGTTTGTTTCCATTTACAGCTATTTTAATTTTTTTTTCAAAATTGTAAATCGTCGACTAGCCGAGCCCAACCTTGTTTGATATTGCCAGCTCGTCGCTCTATAACTTCTCAGTGTGAGACTAAGATTTGCATCGAATAATACATCTAAAAACGCCTAAAAAGTATTATGGATGCTTAAAGTGCAATAGCACCGAAAAATCTTTATCCATCATCCATCATACCGGAAGCCTAAAAGTTTATTTAAATATGCATTATTGCCATATCTTTTCCATAAAACTCGGGGCAAGTGGTAGCTTACTCGAAAACTAAGCCATTCCTTTTTCACAAAAGTCAGGGGAAAATTTAAACAAACAGAATAAAAGCTGACGCGATAATTATATCCAGTCCGACAAGACTGAATTTCAATGGTACCGAACATATCTAAAATCGCACTTTTTAGTATTGAGTCACATACCAAATGTAGCGCTGGTGCCTATTATACGACAGTAAAAAGTAAAAAATAAACCTTTCAAAGTGAATCTTCTGGTTCTTTCCCTTGTTCAGCACTTCATTTTGGGTAAGATGCCAAGGTTTGTTTGGCCACTCAAGTTAATTTTCCATTGAGGGTTTTTTGCAATGATGAGTTGCCAACTGGTCGTATACCTCAGAATACATAGACTTACATAATTTTTTTTCCACATTTCATACACAAGCGAGTATTTTTGGTATATGAATGAAATGAAAATGAAAAATTGGCAAATTTTTACGACATAGTGAAAATTATCCCACTAAATAAAATAATCGAAATACCTGAAGCAGTGTTGGTTGTGGTCCCTCATGAATAGCCATTCTAGAAAATGTGACTGGAGTCACTTGCGGAACTTGAATAGGAGCAGGAGAATTGGCCACACCAGAAATCGGCAATGGAGCCACCAATTGAGGTGGAGGCAGGGGGTTCACAATGGCTGGGGCAGGCACATCCGCTTGAGCTGCAAAACCGCCAAAGCCACGACGTCCACGGGGAGGTGGTGGGGGAGCATCTGGCAAAGCTGGAGCTGGGGAGCTGGCTGAGGCGATCGCCATCGGGGAAGAACCGTTTGATGGACGAGGATCTAAAGAGGTACAATATAGTTGTATACACAGTTGAGAAAGTTAACCCACCATGTTGAGGAGAGGCAGTAGCATGGTTGTCATAGAAAGAAGCAATTGGAGAGTTGTTGCCTAAATTCTTCGAATTCGGTGAAGAAGAAGCTTTACCCTGAACATTTGCAATCATTATTTTAAAAGCAACTATTTTTGGAGGCCAAAAATAGCCAAATTTGAAAGTTCATACCACTCCAATAATGTCCTGAGCCTGGATCTTGGCCGTCACTGCTGCGGCCGCCGCCGCTGAAGCTGAGGGCAAAGAGGATTGGGCGGAGGGCATCACATAGGTCAGCGCTTCCGGTGGGGTGATACCTAAAGGGAAGGAGGGCAGTGAAAATAAGGTTGGACAAGTGAGGAAATAAGAGGAAACTCACAACGACCAACTTGCAAATGCTGTCCTCCCAGATCAAAATTGTTCATGCCTTCAACAGCCTCCTTTACAGCCTGGGCAGTCTTAAATTCCAGGTAGCCAAAGCCTCTTAAAATAGTTGATTGCTTGAAAAAAGTTGATACATGTATATGATGCGGATCGGACCCAACCTCATTTAATGGGCGGAAACCAGGAATTTAAACTGTTTTTCAGCCATATGTATCAAACAGCCTTCCAGGAGAAAGAAGAGAAAACCCCGTGAATAAAAATATTCAAAAGATTCTCGACTTCCAAATGCATTAAACCTCTGCATTTGGCACATGGGCATTTTAGATTTGTATAATGGCACTTTAGTTAGACTTGGCCAATATAGGATAATCTCAATAATTGGGAACTTTATATACCATAAATACTCTAATAATCGGCCACTCCCTAATAGACGGCCACCCCTGTGTTCCAGGCAGTATTGACCGAAAGCATTACCTATGGCCCTTGCCGGGTTGTTTGGCCAACTGACACTTGACTATCTCGCCGAAAGCTTCGAACACGCTTCTCAAGTCCTGTTCGGACAGGTCTGGATGTACAGAAGACACCTAAACAAATTTGTTCCATAGTTTTGAAACATGAAGTCCAAAATTTCAATTTAAAGATACTAACATAGACTCTGTTGTACTCCTTGGCTTCCTGCATAACCATTTCGATGATTGGTTGAGCTTGAGGCATATTGGCTGGTCTTCCCACGGGCAACACTTTGAGGTTACGTCCACCGATTAGTTTTCCATTCATAGCCTCCTTAAATCACAAATACAGTTAGAGCGTCTGAATTTGCAGGGTGTCCCAAAAATTCCATCAATTTTAAACAGCCATAATTTCTTTCCTGATGCAATTTCGTCAAACCATTTGTTGCATTCTACTCCTCTTGAACAGCAATTTAATTTGGTATATAATATCAAAAACATGATTTTCTCTTGGTACTCCTGTGGTTTGGGTCCTACCCTAATCTGATGCTCGGACTGAATAGGGCCCAAACCAAGAGGAACCAAGGGAAAATCATGTTTTTGACATCATATACCAAGTGAAATCGTCGCTCAAGAGGAGTAGAATGCAAAAAGCCATATGCCGAAACCGCGTCAAGAAAAAAGTTATGGCCGTCTAAAATAGGTGGAATTTCTTGGGACACCCTGTAAATCAAAAAATTTAAACCTGAGCCAGAAGAGCAGCTTCCGGCACTTCAAACTCCAGAAAAGCAAAGCCTTTGTGGTGCTAAAATTGCATAAATTAAAAATCGGAGAAAATGAATGAAAGATAGCCACAGAGAATTACCCCGGTAACAGTATCCCAAGACATGTTGATAGTTTTGATTGGCCCAAACACAGAGAAATTCTGTTTGATCTGCTCCTCACGAACTTCAAATGAGATTGAGCCGATGTAGACACGAGCCATTAGAGACAGAGCTTGGGCATACATCGCCACTTTCTGCTGCTGAAAATGCGACAATATTTTTAATTCACAAGAAGTATGTCGATTATGTGGTGAAATTGCATCGATGGCGCAGTAGATGAGGTATTTATTTAAGCTGTTGTTAGAAGTGATGGCTACCGTAAAAGGACAGTTAGTGATGAAAACAGTACGTGAGGGACACTTCGTGATAATTTTCAAACGGACAGATCGTAGCGATTTTTGCAAGTGTTAAATATTACTTCTAATGATTTTTTAGTATCGACACAGAAGAAATGCGGTAATAATTCGGTAGTAAATTGACCCCATTTTTGAAGTCTTGTACAAATTCACCTTGGATAGTCTGGTCCAAAAATGGCAAGGATTCCGATTTTGACGATTGGAAAAGACAACAATTTCGGCATCTGAAAAGCAAAAACTCGATTTAAGGTACGCCTAAAACCAAAACAGGCGACGTTAAATGCCAAAGTTGTTGGTTTTTCCAAAAACGATCGGCAAAATCGGAATCGTTGCCATTTTTGGATCAGACTGTCCAAAGGGAATTTGTAAAAGACTTCAAAAATTGGGTCAAAAAATCGTTGGACCCAGCTGGGGAACGAAATTTTCGAGTATATGTTAAATTGAGTGTTGGCTGTATACCCATTGCAATCAGGAGGCATTGTGCTGTCTTTGCGAGCGACGAGCAACGGCGAGCAACACCCACTCAAACCATGTGCCTCGGGGTTTTTGATCGAGACTGAGACATGTTTTCCAAGTAGTTTTAACTTTCTCACTAATAGATGGACTATTACAATGTGGGAAAAACCTCTACGAAGCGTGACAAAAAGTGACAAAATACACACTTAAATGTTTTTTATCTAGAACTGATTACATAGGACCGACTGCTTTAAAGTTATCTAGAACTGATTTTATCTAGAACTGACTGCTTCTAGAACAAACAATGGGACATATAAGCGAAAGAAGGAAGCGCACGTATCACATATTCTAAACATATTCTGTCCTCGTCAAGAACTATCCCATGCCCCACGGTTTCAAATACCAATGAGAGCATGTTTTTAGTCTTCATGATCGAGTCACGTTTGTAATTGGCAAAGCTTTACTCGGTAAAAAGACCGCTACCTATAAAAACACTTCGATACGGACACTAAGTAATATCACGAATCTTCCAACTGTTTCGGTGGATTTATAGATCTCTTATTAGTGTTTATTCTTTAATTTTCGACCTAAAGGAGGTAAAAAGACCCGAGGGATCGGAATTTAATATCACAATTTCTATACAAGGCTTGATTTCTGAAATATGACATGGAGTAGGCGCTCTGGTAACAGTGCATAGATGGACTCCATCACGAAATGTCTTTATCGCTAAGTGTCCTATGCCCGCTTTACTCCGTAAAACAGATGCTAATGATTATCCACTGGATCAAAGGTTTTGCAATAAATCCACCACACTGGCATAAATCATATCAAACCCAGCGACAGAAATAAACTCACATTTTGCTGGTGAGCTATCTGCTGTTTCATGAGCACATGTTTGACCGACTGCTCCAAAGCATATTTCCGCGCCCTCTCCAGGTCATCCCGCTGCCTTCCTCCAAGCTTAGTCAGCCCAAGTCCGATCACCTGTGCTTCCTTTTTGGCACCAGGTCCAACAAACACCTGAAACGTTGTCGTAGAAGCATAAAAATATAATGAATAAAGATCAAATTACTTTGCCGTACTGCTGCAACAAAGGCATAGAAACCAGTGCTTCGGCAGGTACCTGTACAATTGGGTTCGGCTCAGATTTGGTTTCCCCATTTTGAGACTCCATGATTTTTCCTCCGAAGCTGCAAATTTCCTAAAAACTTCGACCAGTTAAAAGCAATTTCACAGATATTTCCCTTTCAAAATCGTAGAAAAACTATCCACAAAGCTTGTTTTGAAATTTTTAAGAGCTAAATTTTTACTCTTTTTAGGACAAAATTACGTCTGAAAGGCTAAAAATGAGTTTTCGCAGTAGCGATATCTGTGATAACTTGCTTATCAACAGATATGTTTTGCGTTTTTTGAGACTAGCTTTGCGATAAAAATAGACTGGGAAAATCCTAGGTGAACTTGCCAAATGGGCGTATAAAACAGGCAATTTTTGACTTTTCACCTTTAGATAAATATTATATTTCTGAGTCAGAAGGACTCTGTGTGTTTTTCTGTCTGCAGGGAAACTAGTAGTTATGTAATCATGTGTTCAGTCATGCCCACAGAATGAAATATTTGCTTTTTTTCAATATGAGAGAATTGGACGAGTCTAGTAAATTTGACGTTGACTGTTGGTCACTTGGGCTCCAATGGATAATTCCTCTACGCATCTCTTTTTAGTTCTTTTTATGAACTAAAAATATGCGCTTTTGCTTCAAACATGTCCTTCAAAGTCTTGTTTTCGAATGATTATACTTGAAATTTGTGATTTTTAACCCTTTTATTAATTATTTTTGCTTATACGGTTATTTCCAGATACAATGACACCCCTTGCGACTGCCTCCAGGGTGTCGTTATATCGAGAGCTTATTTTCTTGATTTTGTAAAACACCTGACCAAATCTGTCAGATTTTAGGTGCCGTTATATCGAGAGTGTCGAGATGTAGTTATATCGAGAGTTGACTGTAATATGAATATGACTTTTTTTTGCTGGTTTTGTCGATGTATGGGATTTTAATGTACTTATTGTGCTACTCACTTTTTTCCCTTTTCAAAGTGATGTAACTTTCTTATTCTTTAAAATTTGGACGAGGTCTCACTTTTATCAGATAGAGGAGATCGGGCGTTTTTGTTCGTTTCCAAATTTGTATTGTTGTCTTCTCTAATTTTGAATTTTTAGAGAATATGGTCTTTAGCATTCGAGAGAAAGCCTTCTGTGTGGTCGGATTTTTTAAGCTGGGGGCTTCCATCACTCTGCGAAGAAGTGTCAATATCGCCTTCCACCACAGTCAAAGGTTCTGCATAAGAAAACCATCAAAAACAAAGCATCGACAATTTAATGGGCTCTAGAGATGTAAAACGCGAGAAGAAGAAGATCAATACAAGGTAGTCAAAACTGTTTTTCGTTCATTCTGCGCATTTTTGTTCGCATCATTTCAATGGATTCATACGTATCTGGCAATAGCCAAAATGCCAAATTCTTAGATAATCTGGTCATTTGTGATGCAGCACGTTTTCAGCTAAATGGTAAAGTCAACATTCACAGCTTTTTCTACTGGAATGACAGCAATCCGCACTGGTTTGAGCAGGTTTTTCTTTTGTATGGGATTGGGTCAAAAGCTGAATCTATCCAGAGCCCATTGAACATGTGGGACAAATGATTAGACGTATTGAAGTCGCCTTCGAAAAGTTTCCGCAAGGATCGACCAATTGTCAATGGTTATCCTCATTGTTTGAATCGTTGTATTGGAATTGGTGGCAAAAATAAGGGGAAAGATTTGCATTTTTCGACATCTCAATTTTAGCTTTTTTGTTCTGTTGCCAATGAATTTGGAAACAAATAAAAACCCCCAATCTTCTCTATCTAATAAAAGTGAAATCGCGCTGAAAGTTACGCCATTTTCAAAAAGGCAAAAATATTTTTTGCCCTCTATGCTTTCGACCTAATTTTGCTTTGAATATGACCTTTGAAGCCTCTTCTAGGTGCCTTCTTGAGTTTTGCAATGTCCACAGCTTTTACTCCTCTGCTATGATGTAAACCACCTGTAAATGGGTCTCATACACTTCGCATGATATGACCAGAAACTGTGTCAAATATGGTGAACTTCAAGGTTGGCGCAATTCAGACCATAGTTCCAATAACTTGTGGTTATAGCTGTCAATTTTTAGTGAAGTCACAGAAGAAAAGTGGGACATTGCTGCGCAAAAAGGTACTAAATGTTGAAACATCCAAGGTTTTTTATTTTTATCAAAAATTTTAGAAATACGTCTATGAGGTGGCTAAATACATCAATTCGTAAAATTTTCAAAAATAGATCTAAATTTTCCATTTTTGTAGGATGAGCGATGGGTGGCTTTCTGTATTCACGGTAAATCAAATATTTGATTTTGGTGTCAACCATTCTACAGTTGTCATAATTTCAGACGACAAAGTCCCTTTGTTGGAGTGGTATTATAGTGAGGAGAGGTTGTGGTTTTGTCTCTATTGCAGTTTTCCTTCTTAAAGGGAGGGCCATCTCCGGACATACCAGAGTACCATTTTCGAATGCGCACCCAAATTTCAAATAATTATTTGTTTGAAATATGTATTTTGCATGAATTCGTCAATATTCCTATTTACGGTGGCTGTTAAAATAGCCGACTATTTATTTTTTGGCTATAGCTGAAAACCGGCTATTTTCGGCTATTTTCTATTCAGAAACCAACAATACCTAATTCTTGCACAAATTTATCCAAGAGAATCGAAGGAGACTTCTCTTTTATCATCCTCTACAGCAGATTTCTCATTTACTTACAAAACTACCCTTTAAATTTAAAATAATTGCGTATTTTTGAATTCCCGCCGGCACCTCAAACCTCTCCAGAAAGTTTCTGACTCTAATGGAGTACACGTCCCCCAAACAGGAATACACCACCCCCAAAGAGGAGTCCTCCGGAGCAGATGCAAATTCCTCCGCTTCTGGCCTTTGGTGGAGGCTTGGAGCAAAAATTTTTTAGAGGTGGAGACCGGAGACCAGAGGCGGGGGATTTTTTTTGGATGTGCAGGCCAGGCGCCGAAGAATTTTGGCCTGAACACACCCTGGTCAGCGGGCTGAAAGATGAAAGACATGTCTTTCTATTAGAGTGAATACGGGAAGCGCTAATACAAAAATGGTACTCTGGCATGTGTGGAGGTGACACACTCTGATACTCAAGTTCCCGTTTGCAGTGTCTTGGAGCATGAGCCGCTGAAGGTGCAGGACCTGTTCGGATGTCTATTTGTGAATGTGGCCATCTGCGACGATAGGTGCTTCATTATCGGCTTCACCGACCACGACCGGCCGGCTATTGAGTTGTCGGCTGTTAGTGCGTAAGTAATTATTAGTCATGTCTATTCGACCTACTGCTTGATTTGGGATCAAACAAAAAAAGCAATAATAAAAACTGTAATGCTGGTAATAGAACTTATCATTATGTGGACTTTGACAACTTGGTCTATCATTTGCACCCGGCACTGTCCCACTTATATGTAACGAACAATGCTGTCCATCTTTAACATGGGTTTATATGTCTCCGTTATATGTCATGTTCCGAAAACCGTCTGCAAAGATGCTTTTTTGGTGTTTTACGGCCTGAATCTACAGAAAATATTTTTTAGGGCACGGCCGACCATTTTTGGAAAAATTTTGACCAAAAAACGACTTTTTGCCATGGAAGAGCAAGATAAACAAACCTAAGAAGGTGCCTGCATAGCTTAGAAAAGCTAAAAGCCCTAAATTTTACTATACTACTTTCATGCATCCAGAGCTATTTTCGATTGATTTATGTGTACGCATCTCAACCCCAAGCCTCCAAGCCCGGGGTAATTTGAGTGACTTTCTGTAAGATTGTGGAATCGCAAGTTTGGCAAAGCTTGCGCCTTAAAATTTTGCACAAGTTCTGAAAAATTTCGAAGCAAGTTTTGCGCTTAAAAAAAAATTTGCAAAATTTGACGTTAGAATAACGCAATAATAACTTCATTGCGAGGTATATTTACTCACTTACAAAGCATATACACTGTTCACATAAACAATAGAGGCTATACAATAAAGTCACCGTTTGCAAGAATATTACTAGAGACATTTGCAAGACTGATATCTTACTTCTCTGGACTGCTTACATATGGATTAATGTCCTTCTGGAGTCGAGGGGAGGCTGGGAGAGGAGATTGCTCATCTGGTTCAGACAACTGCATACTCATCGACTTATCCCCTTCCAGGCTGCTGACCTAGGTGTCTTAGTCCTTCTGAAGACGAATCACTCGCTTGGCAGAAGATGGCACCGGCTGCTCCACTTCATCGACTGATGTCGGCATGTTGTATTCTTCCACATACTAATATTTCTTGGCACTACGCTCCCTTGTGAGGGTGCCATCTGCCGACGCGTAATCTTCTTGGACCTTGGAAATAGTTCGACCTTGGACTTGCCCTTCTTGCACTTTCTGTTGAGAGGAGGTGTTGGCTCTTCGGTGGATTTGTCCTCAGCCGGACGTTTCTTCTTCTTCACAGATATTTTCTTGGATGGCTTCTTGTTTCGGCTGAGGACCTTTGGCAACGGCTTCTCAGATTCGTCAGTTGCCTCCAACACATGTTTTGGCTCTTTGCTATAGAAATTCGAGGATTAGACAGCAGATGAGATAAAGGGTAAGATTACTCTTCTGATTCCTCGGTTTTACAAGGACTTTCTTCACCTGCTCACTAGGTCCATCAGCCAACAAGAAGATGCCACCATTAGAGAAAAGAACCCAACAGAGCAGCATCTATCACCACCAACATAGACCAATTGAGCCAATTAAGACGACACATTTAGAAATAGAGGGCTAGCGAAACATGGGACCGAATTTCTCTGCAACACGCGCAACAATGGGGACACGGACATTTCGTCCTCAGCCGTTTTGTCCTCCGGGACGTTTCGTCCTTCAGGAAGAAAAAAATCTAAGCATAATCATATATAAAAAAAATAATATTTAGTATTAGCAATAATAATATAATGCACAATGCCCCCTGATTACAATGGATATTGGGAATTTGATAGTTGTATGTTA
>JAKMXJ010028591.1:0-11671 GCA_029339935.1 Anguina tritici
GAGCACGAATTCAAAAAGTTACGATCAAAACAAAACTGTCTGATAAAGTTGCCCCACCCTTTATATTACCCGAATGATTTAAGAAAACAAAACAAGGAACCTGAGCCAGCTTGAAGATATGCTTCTTACGGTCAATGATTTTCAGCGTACCACGCTCCGCCCAGCGGCCGACATCACTCGTATGAAGCCATCCGTCTTCGTCCAGAACCTGTTGTGCTTGATCTTCATTTTTGTAGTAGCCTCGGAAGACGTTAAATCCTTTGATGCAGATCTCTCCACATTGATTCTTGGCGAAATAGCTGAGCTCAGGCACGTCAACCAGCTTGATGGAATTGCGTGGAGAAGGAACACCTACATGGCCAGACACAGAATCCCCTTCGATTTTCACCGTAGAAGCTGCAACACATCCAGTCTGACCATAGCCTTCCAGAACAAAGCAGCCAAGAGCACATCGAACAAAAGTGAGCACTTCATCCGAGACAAGAGCTGACCCAGTGAGCATCAATTTGACGCGTCCACCAAAGCCGTCGCGAATTTTCTTCTTTTTCTTTTCCTTTCTTTTCACCTCTCACCACCTTTTGGCCATATCTCAACAATCATTTAGACAAGATCTCAACAGATTTCGGAAAAGGACATTTTGCTACTGGGGTTGACATTCCAATAACTTTCTGTGATCAAAAAGGTGCTTTCGACTCGGAAATCAAAATTTCAATCCATTACCCTTACGAATCGACAATTTAGCTTCAACCCGAAGTTTCTATACAGTGAAGAGATGAGAGCTATCAATTTTAGGTGCTCATGAAGCAAGTTTTAGTCGTGAGAATTTAAATAACTAAATTTTAATTTTGGATTCAGCTTCAACTTCAGAAAACTTTTTATTCGGTACACCCAAATGGCCTTGACTATACCTTTCACTTCCCCCTGACTTTCACATCCATGGCTTTTGCCTACGACTTTGCCTTTGCCTATCTCATTGTGAACGTAATGTTACAGTCTAATCCAGTCATTTTAATAATTCAAACCTATTGAGGTTTGATTGCAGATTGATAGATGGTTCCAAAAGTAGAGAGGGAAGGGCCCAGGATAAATATTTTACTAAATTTTCAGTATTTAATAGCTTGAGAAAAAAAATTATGGTCATTTCAAAGTGTAAAAGAATGACCCTTTCGATATGCTACCTCAAAGATTCCTTAATCTAGGAATGCCGACTCTTTTCCGATGCCTACCCCCCAGCCTTCAACTTTAGAAAATAGTGGTTCTTATCAAAATGGTAGAGGCAGACCAGGCTCTGGATTGAAGGAAGTCAAAGGGATGGACGTACCACAAATCGACAACCACCACTCTAATGTTCAGATCAGTCATAATAACAACTCCGGTAGTCAGAAGAGTGGAAGGGATGAGAATTTCAACGAGGAAATGACCTACCAAACGGATGAGCGTATCAATGGAGATGGCAACGTGATGCCTGGCAAAGTCAGAGTCTTGTACGATTACAAGGCTTGTGATTTGGACGAATTATCGTTGACCAAAGGCTAGTTTGTTTCCTGTTGTCACTGGTAAAAAATATAACTTTGAATTAATTCAGGCGAATATTTGGAAGTTGTCAGAGGAAAAGATGAAATGGGATGGTGCAGAGGAATTAAAAACGACAAAATTGGTTTTTTCCCAGCAGGTTATGTGTGCAATGTCTGATTTTCGGAGAAGGATAAGCATTGGTCGAGCTTATCTTTCCAATCTTTATATCAGATTTTTGTGTGCCTTTACTATCCCTCTCCAGATCGCATTCCAATGGTATAAGTGAATTTTTTGTACCACATTTTAAGTTCTGCATTTAAACTCTTTCTGGCCAATTCTACTCCCGTTTTTTCTATTCACCATTGTTGATACACCATACTTCCTCTAAGGATTGGCCCTCCTAAATTCAAAAAACCTCCTTCTATGACCCTTTTGAGATACTTTTTGTTAGAGATGACGACGGGAGGGAACCAGTCCCGTTCCGTTTGGCCCAAATTTTGGTTTTTAAATTTTGGTTAATGTCCCGTCCTGGAGTCACCCTCTGTTCTTAGTAAAAGTCTCTATCCCGGGTATGGCTCAGACAAAAAGTCCCGCTCCGGAGCCCTGCTCGGTCTCTGATCATCATCTCTATTTTTTGTTGGTGAGTCCTAAGCAGTGTTTTCAAAATATACGCCTACACCTGAAATTTAAACCTACACCTACAGTTAAAAACTACAACTACACCTACACTGTGGGTGTAGATTTTTGGTGAAGTGTGGGTTTTTGCTGTAGGTGTAGGTTTCACTGCAGCCCTATAGTTGGTGTAGGCTTTAGATGTTTAATATAATGTACTGTAGTTCTACAGCAAGCGTAGATGTAATTGCACTATAGTCCCACACCAGCTATTAACTTTTGACATTCTCATCGCCTTTATTGAAGATTTTTTTATTCATAAACCAACATCACAAGATTGAAAAATCACGATTATTTCAATAAACGACCAACTGATAGTTCAAAAATTCTAGTGAAGCATGATTCCTGTGTCGAGCTGAAGTCATTCCTGTTCATGAGAAAATTCAGTCAATCGGTGCACTGATCGCTTTATTCACAATCGACCAGAGAACGTATTCTTCGGGACCTGTACCAATACTCATTATAATGCGTCTTCCTGGAAACCGGCTAGCAAATCATCAACCTGAATCCTACTATGAAATTGATCTTGCAGCGTTGCCAAATGCCGACCTTGAATACAGCATTTGATTGTTAACTTCCTTTTAAATTTAAATCGATTATTGAAAGTCTACACCTAAAAGAATTCAGCGAAGTTCACATACCATTAAAGTGAAGTCCTCTTCGTGCACAACACTCGTGCCTTCAGTATTATCATCACTCTCAGTTATAGCTTCCAACTTCTCGTCAATGGACTCTTCACTGTTCATTTCCACATCATATAGTTCAGAAATTGATTCTCGCGTATCTTCCACCTCAGTTACCTCGGCAGCTTCACCATTGCTCTCTTCAGCAAATTCATCGGCACTTTCATCAATGGAAGCATAAGGCGGGGTGCTTGCGGAAAGATTTGAAACACATTCAACTTGCGTAGATCAAAAATTCGTGCTGACATCAGTGGCTCCTTCCATGTTTTTGTCTGACATTTTTTTGATCGTAAGACTAAAAAGGAAAAATAATTGACCTCGAGAAAAAAAAGTGAGAACCAGCGTCTCCAAAGTTCAGAGTTAGAATGTCAAGCTCAGAGTGATTTAGAAAAAATTACAAAATTACCTCATAATTTTGATTGAGTGCATGAAAGACCTTGCTCATAAGCGGACGGAGCCTGCCATAGATGGAATTTAGTGTACATCTGCAAAAGCTTTGGCAATTTTCCCGGCTCTGAAACAAAATTTCAACTGCATTAACGCTAAAAAATATATACTTTGTTGTTGCTTCTTTTATCTTCGCATCCACAATAGCTCAAAGTTTTTTCCTATCACTGCACTTAGCTTCCCAGTGGCGGAACATCACATGTTTGTTCCATGAGAATACCTAATAAAATTGGCTCATTGGCATCTCGAAAATAAATAAGTTACCAATTACTGAAAATTACCAGATACGACTCCCACAATAATTAAAAGTTATCGTTTGGCAAGGGCTGCAACGAGCTGACTTCTATCCATCTTCGTCTTCTTCCTCGGCAAAATTTTCCCACATGGTGTCTCCGAGTTTCTCTTTCAGTGGCGTTGCTTCACGAGATTTAGATGGAGAATCACTTTGTGGAAAATTACATTCTAAAATAAGCAAAACAATACTAACATATTATCGAAACAAAGCCACAGCTATTGTGAAAGTTTACAATTCTGCTCTGCATACACTGTACAAGTGTAAAATAGGTATGGTATAGCACGGCTAAAGTACATTAGAACCTACACCTACCGTAGGGCTGCAGTAAAACCTACAGCTACACCTGCATTGGCGAAGTGTAGATGTAGCTTTTTAGCTAAGTGTAGGTGTAACTGTTGGTGTAAGTTTTGGCTAAGTGTAGGTGTAGCTGTAAGTGTATTTTTTGAAAACATCGGTTCTATGCGTGCTTTATACCAAAATATTCGTAGGGAGACAAAATAAATTTGAACTTTGTTTTTCATTTCAAACTTTTTTATGGTTCCATCACGGCGTTTCAAAACTGGAGTTATAGTTCAAAAAGTCAATTTTAAAATTTTGGCGGCAGATTTAAAAAATTATCTTTTTTAAATAGATAAACGAGTTTTGGACTTCAAATCATCTCTGGTTTTCACACGTCCTTAACTTTGTAACGCATTCCTCCAACTTTGTAGAGGAGATCTAGAGCTTCATTTTCGTATATAAATTCAGTGGATTTATACGCTTTTTTAAGACTTTTATACGTGACGAAATTATCGCAAAAATTGAAAAAAATTAAGGTAGCCATGAGAACTCCAAAAACCTCGAAAAATTTACAGTCTCAGCTTAGTAGAGCAATTAACAAGCGATGGGATATGAATGAACAAAAGAAACAGGCTCGGAAACTCAAGTCTGAGGCTGCAAACATAACAAAAGCAGGTAACCATTCATGATTTAAAATTCGTCTGCAACCTCACAATTTTCTTTTCCGACAAAAACGCCAAAAGCAAGTGGGGGAGCAGCAACAAAGGCTTCATGAAGAAATCGTGCATACTGAAATGAAGAGAAAGATACAGGAATATGAAATAGCTGAAGCAGAAGAAAGAAGTCTAAGGGATGAACAGTATTTTGATAATCTGTTTGCCACAGTAATAGCTTTGATAAATGGTTTATTAAAGCATAATGATCATAAGATTTCTAGCATCTAATCACGCTAGCTTCACTTCAGCAAGAACTCAGCCAAAGGAAACAGGTCGTCCGCTTAAATCAATTCATCTTTTAAAAAGAAGATTAAGTAATGCACGTATCTATGTAGTGGGAACGTTGATCCAATCAAAAGGTGGTGTGAAAATGGGTGAAGGCGAATTTGATTTACTTTTTCTGAAGTTGCTCTGAAATTTTGGACTCTCGACTCCAAGCAAGAAACTGGCCGAACCAACAAAAATGGCACCTTTGTAGGACTTACAAGCGTCTTCTAGTTCGTTGACTTGGCATCAAAGATGTGCTTTGAAATCTGGCTTCACAAAGGTTTGATTCTAATTTACATAATAATATATTTGGCTAAGTATTTATACTTGTAAAACATATACACGTTAAATTTAGTGTGGAAAATACCAAGTGTGGAAGTTGTGGAAGTGGAAGTGGTAAGTTCTTGAACAACGATCCCTTTGATGGTATTGTTGAAAGCTTTCAGAGTGTGTCATGCCTCTAGAATGTTGTTCATTTAACGGACGCCTTGGAAATTGCGACAAGTGGCACAGAAAGAGAAAAATTCAAGTCTGCTTGAAAAGAGAGCTAATCCCTAAGAGTGCAATATGGTTGCGGAATTGTGTCTTTTTTATTTTTTAAGATTGTGGTATTAAAAATTTCAGCAATGAGGAGGTCGCCGTATAAGCCGCAGAGCTGTCGCGAAAGCCTCGTCGACGAATTAATCTGTGAACTCGCTTCCACAGGTGACGATTCGAAAGAAGAAATGGTTCACCAAGGTGATGTGCTTGCTAGTTTTTGTAAGATTCTTGACGACTTTCCTGCTCAAATCCCCAACCTGTCTCTAGTTTTATTCCTTTTTAAGGATTGATGTAAAAGAAGCCATGAAAATCAAATTTACGTGCAGCTGCTCAATTTAGGATAACAATGAGCAAAATTCCAAATCCAAGATGCTTGTGGTGTTCAATGGAGTGGCCTGAAAATTGTGTCAATTTATGTCTGCCAGATGGCATCATATCAAGACATCAAAATAGGAATAAGTCAAGCAGCGAACGGTTAGAGTTGTTAAACATATGCTTTCCACGATCAAAATATATTATCAAATGTTATATCTGACTTCTTGTTGTGAACTATGTTATTGTTTTAGGATTTTCCTTACAATAAAGTATGCTTTAACTGCTTGAATTTGAGTTAAAAATTCTTTTGAAATATGATCTAGGGATGCTAGAAAAATCGATCTGTGCTCTTGCGGGCGTTTCGCATTAGATTTTTTGGAAAGGCACTGTTCCACTTGTCGAAAGGTAGTTTTGCTGTGAAAATCGTGTTTTTCGTGAAATTTTAACTTAGAAAGGTCGAGAAACACGAAAAATAAAAGTGTTGTCACCAGGTGGATTCGAACCTGACACATTCAAAACACTAAAAACCAACGGTTTACCACTGCGCCACGCAAAATCGTCTTTTTGCACTATAATTCCGATTTTGAAACGCCGTGATTATATTAATCGTATTACACTTTGTGGTCGGACTTTTTTATCATTTATTTTCGACAGTGTGTTTGTCGCCTTCCCTTTTGAACATCTATGTTTTCAGATTTGCAGATAAATGAAAAGGATTTCTGGAAGTCTCTACGATGTTTGATCAATTAAACTTGATCGATGATAGGGAAAGTAGGCATGGAGCGACAAGACTTTCAGCAATTCGTTTCATTTATCTGCGAATCTGAAAACATAGATGCTTAAAAGAGAAGAAAATAAGTCACGAAAAAATTCGGACCATAAACTATGATACGACTAAAAGAACACAATGAAAATGTTTGAAATGAAAAGCAAAATCCAAATTTATTTTGTCTACATACGAATAAGTGGTGCCCGGGATTTCAAACATTAAAATTTTAAAATGATGGGCGTGGGCATGCCTCTTTAAGCAGGAGGGAAAGAATTAAAGGGAATACGGTATGTTAGTTATAGCACTCTATTAACCTTTGGAAATTTAGAAGAGAAATAAGTATAGTTTTGTTATTTTTAAGTCGTTTTACTTGAAGTTGCCAATAAATAGTTATCAGTACTTGTTTTTCGCCGATTTTTTGACAGAAAAATTTAACAAAGGGATAAAGGCTACAAAACCCAATTTATAGAAAAGTTTTTTTAAATTTAGGAGTGTTGAAATATGGCCTATTGAAAGCAAAGCAATTGCCTTAAACAATGACCAAAATCCAAGTTTCCTTAATTTTTTCCAATTTCAGTCATTTTTAAGGGAATAAATTTGTTTCAACAGGCCATCTCAACTCTCTGATATTTAAAAATTATTCTATAAATTGGGCTCTGTAGCTCTTGATCTGCACTATAACATAGTGAAAACACCTTCTTGCAGCACTCAACACTCAATTGAAGTTTGTACCAGCTAAAGCGATGAAAAATGCTTCTCAACTTCTCAAAATGACCTCACAAGGATTTGGAGCCAAATGCTGACTATTCTGAAAGAATCCAAATAATTTATATGCATTATTCGAAAAAGGAAGAAAAAAGCTACAAAATGGCATATAGCGCATAAATTTTTAAATATTAAAACAACTATTTAAAAATGAGTATAAGAAGATTTACAAGAATAGGTGCTTTTTTACCACACCCTGTACATTCCACACACTACCAGATTCAAAAAAACTTGGAGAAAACTTTTGAAAAAAGCCGAAGCAGTTAATTTAGGCACAAAAATATGAAATTTATGAAACCCATCTGATTTTTTTTCTATATTCTCACATTTTTGAGGAGTTTACACGATGACTATATTTGTATCACGAGAAAAGGTAAGACATACTTTGCTAAGCCTTCAAACAGTTTAACTTAAATGACCAAGTAACTAGATGGAAAGCAGATACAATTACAGGGTGTTGTCGCAGTCGCAATATGGTGGCACGATCAGTAGTCGAACAGAACTAAATTTATTCAGCAACTAAAACACAACTAAAGCTAACACATAAAACCATTAAAAAAAAGAAAACAGGGAGTCGCTTATCAGCTATTCTGATCTGCGAACAAAATGGTGATGGGAAAGAAAACTAGCTAAAAAGGTATAAAGCACAGAGTTCAAACTCTGCAAACATATATTACAATAAAAGAAGAATAATTGAATTTGCGGCGAGCCGCAACAGGTGTGTCAATTTGGATGTCAATGTTTAAATTTCAAGGAGACGTTTGTGTTTAGGTGCTCAGAATTTGGTGTTCATTGCAGTATGGTGTGCCGTCCCATTTCATCTTCATTGTGCGAGATTAGTTGGATCAGAATTTCCAGCTTCGATAGATGGACCATGGTTCCGCCGAAAAGCCTGCATCATTCCGGTGGCCACTGTATTCTTCACAACTCACTTCGTGCGATTTCTTTTTTCTGGGCTGCTTGAAGAGCAGAATCTATGGCAGGCAGCCAGTCAATTTGGATCAACAGGGAATGAGGATTGAGCATGAATTTGAAGATCTTCCCCAGGACATGGTGAACCTTTTAATTGATTCCTATGCCGACTAGAGAAGTATCTTTATTCCGAGGGAGAAAGTTTCGCATTGAGATAAAGATGTCATTCTCTTGTTTTTGGTAGTCTCTTAGGCTGTTATACAATAAAAGTAATTGTTTTGCTATTTCTGTTGGCGAAAATGCCTAAAATTGAAATTTTGAATTTTCAGATTTTTCGCTCACGGGAGTAACCGAGGCGTTCTGTCGAATTTTTTCAAAAAATTGTTTTTTTCAAATGATACACCACATAAATTGTGGGTACAATCACCAATGTAAGTAGATTAGTGAAAACAGATTTTCAAAATTCTGCTTTTAAAAAAGTTATGACGCTTCAAAAGTAGCCAGAGTTCTTGAAACACCCTGTAGTAATATATGACTCCTCGCTGCTCTTCCCCAAAAATCCAAATCATTAAAGATCGTATACAAAATTCAGAAATAAAATTTAAACAGCAAGACTAATAAGCTTATAAAGGTCTTTGTTTGAGTTTCAGGAAAGTTCCCGACAAACTGTATTTGTAAAATAAGTTCGGATGTCAATTTTTCTTTTTATTTCTTGTGGTTCTTCAACTCAATTGCTAGCGCATGTATTCGGTTTTTAAATTCAAGCTAAGACTCGTGATTTTTGAGGCCTTCCTCCGTTCTTGTGATCACAAGGACCTGAAAAGAATTAAGACTGTCTACGGTTGCAACAGAGAATATTTATTTCGCCCACGCTTATTCCCTTGTGGTAGTAGACAAACTTTGTGAGAGGAATTGCTTGGCGAAAGATCTGTAATAAATTTATATAGCACGTACAAAGAGGTTTTAGACGTATGTAGATGAAAAAGAATCGGAGAGCCGTAGAGATAGACATCTTCACGATTTTCGAAGAAACAGAGCCCCTGGGCCCCCTGCAAGAGCACATGGGCTTGGGTTTAGATGCGCACACAAGCATACCTGAGGGATGCTAATATAATCAGCATACCAATCACTAAAGAACACTCTGCGTTTTTAGCGGTTTTTGAGGAACTAGAAAATTTGTTGATAAAAAAATTATTGGGCGGGGGTGTCATATAACTCTAGCACTACTTTTCCTTATAGCTCCCTCCCTACATCCCTTACGCATCAAAAAATTGCTCTGCCCGTCCCCCCGTATCGAAAATTCTGTAAAACCCCTCCCCGCATCAAAATAACGGGGAAGGGCCAACCCTACTCTGGAGAGTACCTGGATGCCCAAAAACATGGAATTTGAAGATGGTTTTCTTTACTGATATTCACCGCGACCGGAACTTCTTTTATGCAGTCCTCCCAAAAGTGTGTTTTGACCACTTTTTTGAATTTCTCACCCCTTATTAGGCTAAAAAACATGTTTTTAGGGGGGAGACGCAATCTTACAAACAAAATATCCTTGACAATTGACTTTTGCCTTGGTCCCCCAAGGTAGAAAACCTTAGTTATAGGTACTTTATTTATAAAATTTTGCACACACGTTAATTCCCTTGGTAGATTTGCGAATTGGGGCTAACGGAGGTCGGCCTACCCTTGGTATGAGCCTAATTTAAAGTCTAAGCGGGCCTAAGCCTAAGTGCAATTTTCATAAATAAAGTACCTATAAATAAGGTGTTTACCTTGGGGGGCCCAGGCAAATACTCAATTTATGGTCAAGAAATTCATTCAAAAAACCGACTTATTATGCAGTAAAGTGCCTGAAAATACTTTTTATTGGGTTTAATTTATAGGCATTGCTTTGGGGACCTCAAAGCTTTATTAAAAAAAACTCTTGGCGGGGTGATATATCTGATATATCAGAGTAGAGGCCAAATATGACTCGTAATATGCTTGTGGATGTGGAAAGTATCCATCTAAGCCAACTTGTTGGTTTGGCAGCAAAAGACGCAATTACCTTTTTGGTCTATCCCAAGGTTTTGAAAAATAAAATGCAATGCGAAAAGTATGGATCGGATATGAATATGGTTAAGTGAAGTAAATTTAAATAAAAGAGAAGAGAAGAAAAAAATTACCGAAACTAAAAAATATCAAAAAAATAAGCAGACGGACGAAGGCGAGGAATGGACAAGTCGGTGCTACTGGATTTTATCCTCCCAAAATTATAATCCTCCCAAAAAAATACTCCGCCCCATGGGGCAGCCTCCTATGCCCCTGCGGGGCATAGGAGGCTTGAAAGGTTGGAGGTGAGCGCACAGACTTACCTCAGAGATTAATCCGAGCAATACTCTTGATCATACATGCATCTAATAATCTTTTTTGCCCTGGTCCAGTGAGAAAAATATGAGAAGGGCACAACAAAAATCCAAAATATTCGAAAAAAGGGTGTGCGAAAAAGTGCACTTTTTGCATATTTTTTTAAAGTCCAATAGCTTTCAACGGGCATTTCTACTGGTTCTAACACAGTAGAGTACTTCAAAACGGTTTTTAGTGTCTTGAAACCATATTCAACATATCCTTTCATGTAGGACACCCTGGACTGTCTACAGTTTGAAATAAATGTATAATTTTAGAATTTTTCCCCAGGAATCCGTTTGTATCCCACTAAGTTGTAAAGATCTGTACGTCAGTACGCTCAAAAATGTCTTTTCATCTATAACCCAGAAAAGGTCTACTAAAAAGCCTAAGCTAAGACAGCAGAAAGTTTTATCGACAAATAACTAAATGAAGAATTAAAGAAAAATAATTGAATATAGACTAGGCAATTTTTCAGCCAAAATTTATTTAGAATTCTTCAGGCTTGAGAACTAAGAACCGATTAAATGCTTTATATGCAGAACTTGTGAGCCGAAGAAAAAAACGAGAATCTAAAAAACCCACAAAGCAAACGACGGCGAAAACTAGATAAAACGACTTATCTAATACAAACACTAACGGTTCCGACAGTTTGAGGCGATAAGTCCAATCCTTGCTTGGTTGATATTCAGCGCTTAGCGAAGCCGAAGCCTAAAAAAGATTTCTAGAGACCATAGCAAAGATACGGAGGAAAAATAGAGAGAGAACGAAGAAAATCTAGATACGAAAAACGCTTAGAAATAAAAAAAACGCGCAAACAAATTAAATTCAAAATGCCAAATTAATTACGACAAAATTAAGCTAGTCCCGCGCCAATTCAAAATTCGCAAATTGCTGTGCACAGCAAGTTTCATGGTCCTTTAATAACATACCACAATTCATCGCTGATACAATGAATAAGTTATCGCTTACAGAATAAAGCCATCGACAAAAATGGCAAGAGCCCCAAATAAGCCTATTTCAAGTGTTCCCAGTGGGCTGAAAATATGTTTATCGTGCTCAGCACAAAATTTTGGGTCAATATGTGCCTTTTTTATAAATAAAAGTCTTTAGAAAA